>JASGCC010004037.1:0-21453 GCA_030067915.1 Hydractinia echinata | reverse complement strand
TGCATGCGCTGGGGCGATTTAAAAAAAGTTGAACAGGCTCTACTTTTTGCGAGCTACATTTTGCGCTTCAGCTTAACAGCCAATCAAAAGGTAGAAATCTACATGAATTACGAAAGAATTTTTAATTAGATCATTTCAAGATGGCTAGCAACATCTCGTTTCTGTGTTAAATTTTTGTCAAAGCCAAATGAATGTAGAGAATCAGAATATATATCAATCAAGTGAAGTAAATGAAAAACAAAATAACGTTAATGAGTCTGTGGAGGCACAATTGCTCTAACATGTTGCATGTTGCATTATGGGAGATAAACGGTGTTTACTACGTTTTCACATTAATTTTTTGATTTTCACGATCAAGCAGAGTTTTTGAACAACGCTTCTTCAGTTTTATTTCAGTGTTACTAAAATTACACAATGACTCATTGTAAAAGTCGCACAGGAGGAGAGATCTCAGATTCAGATATATAAAATGCAGTTGAGGTAGTGGTGAAGAAATTGAATATAAAATTGGTATAGCTTTCAAAAAAAACTTCTTATATGTGGATGTGTTGCACGTAAAAGAAAAACTATTTGAAAATTTCTGGGTTCGATATTTCGTATTAAAAATTCTTCTCTAAAGTTCAATAGTGGTTGGTTAATCGATGTTCTGAATTTCTGTTGATGAAAAGTGTTGCGTAAAATGAGCATGCAATGCGAATTTCGCGTGCAAGTCCTTGATGTCGCTACAAAGATATTGAATACAAAATTTGTATCCAATTGGATTATGTGGGAGGTAATTAAAATTCTAATTTCGAGTTATATAGACTTCTGACAGAAGCAAGTGAAACTTTTCTTTGAAGACTTTCTAATGCTTCCAGTTCTTTGAAGTGTGAAAAAAATTACACGAAAGTAGCGATAATACTTGATATCGTTAAATTCACTGACACTTCATTACTGTGTAATTTGTCAGCAATCTTTAAAAAATAAATTTGGTTGAATTCTGCAGAATACTTTCCTTAATCCAGAGAAAAACAGATATGTCTAGTTGCAACCCTCAAATTTATTTTTTACAAAATTACTTCATTACAAGGAAGAAGTTATTGGCGTTCCAGCAAAATTTTCCACTCCAATCATTTGTGTGGTTTTCCCCAATTGCCATCTGACGTCATTCCGTAGCCTTATTTCTTAATAAACTATATAGCAATAAAATAGATGATATTCATCAATCTTCAACATAAGAGATCAATCTTGTTGTGGTTACTTGCAATCAAAATTGAAGATTGAACTAACGACCTACCACGATGACCTGGACCGTTGATAAATTATTGGATGCAATATACCCATTAACCCTTTCATGCCGAAAATTTTTGAAAATGCATTGAATTTTCTCGTTAACGACAGCACGGGATTTTTACTACAGTTGTAAAGCTTTTCCTCCGCCATTTGGAGCACTTAAAAGCCGCCTCATTCTACAAGGGAACAGTCAGGGCCGGTCAGCCCTTCTACAACCCTTGCAAGGGGTCAAATGGGGACAGGCGGGTATGAAAGGTTTAAGTAACAAAATGTACGTGACTCATCTTTCTAAGCCAGCCATCGCCGCCGTTTATGCCGAGAAACTTCGATATTCGGTCCTGTGAATATATATGGTCGCTGTCGACTTTTTCTCATCAAGATTATAAGTTTTAAACTGTTTGGTTTTAAGATAAGTTAATTTGGTCAACAGCACCAATTACTTACGAGACAGCCTGTTACAATAACAAATTGATGAACGTTATTTTTATAACGGTGCACTTGTTAATTTTAATGAGTAATTTTATTAATTCGTGTGCGAGCTCATTTGGCAGCCTTTCGAGCAGGCGGGACACGAATTTTCAATTTGTCAAAATGATGTTAAGAATTTCTTATCAAGATGATTTTTTTCAAAACAACTTTTTTATTAAAAATAAATACGCTTCTTGCTTTTTGGAATCTATAGGTTTCTTGTTTAAACCTAATGAAACGCGATTGTGTCAAAAATTTGCCCTGTGATATTAATAATTCTAGACCATTGGCACCATGCAAGGAGAAAGAACAATCTACTGCTTATGTTCCGTAGCAGTTTCTAAAAGCAATGATACACACTTGTAAGAATTATACAGGAGTTTATGCTAAAGTTAACAATATCTATTTTGCTTAGTAACTTGTTATGTATTTTATGTACATTCAGAGTTAGCAACGCATCTTATATTCTTACAAGAATATGGCTTGCATGTACTGTTAGTACGAGTGTGCTACAAGAATGTCGGTATTTAGCTACTTTACCGATATATTATATTTTAAAATATCTGCATTTATATAAGATTATATATATGATAGTCACTTTTTAGCAACAAAATCTTACAAACATGTCACCTCTTAGAGGCTAACTTTTTTGGAAATACTTGTTATGTTTAACAAAAAAAGTGAAATATTAATCCTTTGGCCACTTTATAGCAACTTTTTTTACTGATAAGATATTGGGGTATCTCAAACTCCTCTCCAGCACTCTCCTACGCCTATGATATAACTGGGCGGCTCAGTTATTTGGTGTCAAAACATACGCTGAAAGTCTCTCCATGGTGTTAATTTTTACAGTTCATCCAAACTATAATCTGTTTAATCTGTTTTTTTTAAGAAAAAATCACCCAATTGGATAAGTTAAGATAAAAAAAGTGGCCCGTCCGATTTCTTTTTGTTTCAAGACAAATATCAGGTATGCAAAATATGAAAAACAGATGTTGCTTCGCGACAGCAATATGGTCGATCTGTTTTTTGACGTCATGCGAGATTTAATGAAAATTTCTGTCTGAGACATGGTATGCTCTGTTGATGTTTTGACGACGGTTCACATTCTTTTCTTAAAAAAATAGACATATCATGCCAAACTTTCGCTTTCTCTCATCTAATTTGTTGTTTGGATAACAAAAACTCTTTCTCTGCCTGCCAGCTCCATTTATATAATTTGTAATCAAAATGCAATTGGAAAAACCATATTCTTAGTATTCGACCTGACAATAAAGAACGCTAGTTCCAAAAACAAAGATTTTACATTAATAAAATTGTTTTATTTGTCAGAAAGCTACTAAAGTTTGAAAGGGTTAAAAAAGTTTAAAACTTGATTTTGTAGAGCCTAAAAAAATACTAAAATGGCCTCCCAGGACCGGTGATACGGTTTTTGAAGTGCAAGAGTCACAAAATGCTGTCTACCATAGTTGGTCACCGAAAACACATTTTGGATTTCAAACTCTCTGGCTTCAAAGTGTTTCATGTAAATGCTTCTCAACTTCAACTTACGGAAATAGCACAACAATTTCTCAATATTTGCACATAACTTCATTTTTACTTTGGAATGACGAGTTTTTTATTTTACAAAACGCTTCTAACAAAATGAGTTAAAATTAGAAATGATTTTATCACTCAGATATAAATTTATCAGCTTGCTAGGTTTTTATTTTCTGATTCATTATCTGATCAACCATTAAAAAAAATTGTACTGTGCATTTTATCGACGACAAATGGGCGTTCAAAAGTCTCACGAGACATTTTATCCGACTATTAAATCAAAACGTTTTCGAAAGGCTAACTACGCTTTATCCTGTTTAAGCTAAAGTCCAGTTACTGGCAAATTTTACAACGTCGGATATAATTTTTTGTAAACCAAAACAGTTTAAGTGGATATGTAGGTGAGGAAGGTACAATTTTTACATTGGTTTAGAAGAGATTAAATGTAAATACTGTCCAGGAAGTGGTTTTGGCCGCAAATAAGCCTAGACAATACTTGCGCATGCGCAATATAAAACTCTTTCGATTATTTAACTACCAAAATAAATACAAAAAAATAACGATAAAAAAAAATACGTAGCTGATATGAGAATACAAGCATATTTTCTGATAACGACTCGTAATGTTCGATTGAGTTCAGCTTCAGTTTATTCGAGGTGCAGATGATCGAGGCACGGATGATCGAGACACAGATGATTAAGGCACGAATGATTGAGGTACGGATAATTAGGGAGGTGCACGGAACTCAGCGTGATGATTCCACGCGAGATTATATATATGATAACAATTGTAAAAAACAGAGAAAGGTGAAAACGTTTAACCTTTTAAATCGCTCATTTTAATTCCGAGTAGAGCTTGCACGTAAAAAATGTGATAGCAAACACAACACTGAGAAATCTCACTAATGTATGAGCATCAGCAAAAATGCAATACAAAAAAGAAAAGGGAAATGAGAGACAAAAGCGAGAAATGACGTCTATGAAATGACCAATCATTTTGTGAAACGTGAATTATGATACGATGACCTAGAAATAACGAAAGACAAAAAAAGAACAGTTCGTAAAAGGACTTTATTTCCGTGGTGGAGGGCGTTAGTGTAGTTTCTATAATACGATTTCACAGATTTCTAAGAGCGATATAGTCACCGCATTGGCGAGCAGAAACCAATGTGGGAATAGATAATATATTCTCCAAGTTGGAGTAACGTAAAACGCCACAGGCGTTTATTTCATTTTCGATTATTATTAGGGGGGCGTTTATTGGAGAATGGCGTTAAATAGAGACTGGTCGTTTTTTTAAAAAAATTAAAAAAATTGAAATATATAGATACCTATATTTTCATTTAAAAGAAATAAGTTGCTTGAATGAGGAAAACTCTAATAAACGTCACTTTTTGAATGAAGAAAGGGGCGTTCATTAGATACCAGGCGTTTTATTAAAGCATATACGGTAGTAATTCTCAAAAGTTTGATAATAAAAGATATCCAACAATTAAGAATATGTACATCTTACAACAACTCAGTGTTCAAATGCGTCTAATTTAAATGGGACTAAATCCGGCTTAAGTTTCCATGGCAACGATGACGTCAACAAATCTCGTTAAAATTATTTGTGAATCGAGATTCTTATATGAAAGTTTCGAATGACTCTCAAACTTTCTTGGCAATTCACAATTTCGGGATTTTCTGAACAAAAAAAAGGTGGGTGATACATATTACGAATTGTTTCAGTCTTTTGTTGTTGTTGTTTTTACATAGCAAGGTATTTGATTGAAAAGTGGACATGAAAGATATTACAGTAAACATTTTTCAGAATACAATGTTAAGTATGCTAACTTTCTAAAATGCTGAGAAACTTTCTGCAAACTGGTTTTATATAAAAGCCGTCTAAATATGAAAAGTAGTCATAAGATCTCTAAAGAATTCCCGAATTCGCAAATTCGCACGTTGTAACAAAATCGATAAAATGTATGGCATTTGCTATTTTGTGGCGCTACTTTCTTCATGTTAAGAAGTTAAACTGGCGTTTTTTTGGCCGCCACGTGTTATGCATAAGAAATACACGTGAGAAGTGGTCGTTTTGTTGCGGTCGACAGCCTTAATGAACTAGTAATTACCATCAATTAAAATGTCTCTCTAAAAATATCTTTGCTTGATGAGAAAACCTTGCATTGAATTAAAAAAGAAGCAGGTCTGACACTTGAAAGAAGTGATAAAGAACGTACCGCTTGTTTTGTTAAAAAAGCAGTTTAATCGTAAAAAAAAAAGAATTTCAGAAATACCTTCATCATGATACACATATAAAACACGTGCCGATGTATTTCAATCCTTTTTAATTGGTTAATATATCTATATGTAATGTATTGATTATGAATTATGATTCGTCGATGTTTTTTTATACCTGCATGCTTTTCTTCTTTCACAAGACAACTATAGATAACAATGTAAAGCATTTTACATGTAGCTATGTAAAATCAAAAACAAGAAAAAAACATAGTTATTAAGCAAGTGTCATCGGTAATTGCTGATTTTTAACTTGATTGACAATAGTTAAATTTCAATGCTTTTACTATTCGCATTAATACTTTTAGGAACGAAGGAATTTGAATTATTTGCAGAGGATAGAGGCGTCACTGGTCATTCCAATCGCATTACATAAGGACAAGGAATCAAGGTTGTTCGTCAGTTCCAGTAGCACACTCTAGATAAGCGCGACGTAACTAAGAAATCAAAAAAAGAACGAGTTCTTATAACATCTACGTAAACAAAAGAACATGTGGTTACTCTGTGGTGCGACAATACTTTTCCACTGCTTAATAATTATAAACTCGATTGATGTACATGGTGATAGGATTGCTACAGAATTGTTTCCGTCTTATTTGGATCGCGAGTTGTGGTATAACACAACAGCTAAAAAGTTGACATACAGTATATATAAACATCGGTTTTCTGTTGAAAAATTTAACGTGTTAAAGTTTAAGTATGATGACACTGCTGTCGAAGAACAGCCGTCGTTGCGGCGGAAACGTCGGAATATCTTTGGTGGCGACGACAGATATCATATTAAAGACGAGTTCGTCAAAAAATATCCTTTTCAAACTGCCGTACGACTTAGCCATGGTTGCACCGGAACTTTAGTGTGGTATCAACATGTGTTGACGTCGGCACATTGCGTTCACAATCGGAAAGAATTCGATCCGCCGTTAAAAGAATTGCGCGTCGGTTTACTGAAAATTGATGGTACGTTTGAATGGTACGGAGCGAGTAGTGGGCACGTTCCACGTTCTTGGAGAAGAAAATTAGGAATGTCGTATTTAAATCACGATTATGCGATCATAAAGCTTGACCGCCCTCATCGACGTCGCTGGATGCCGTTTGGTGTATATGACGTCTCCATGAACAAACACATACAACTTGTCGGCTTTCCTTCCGACAAAAAAGATAACGAGATGTGGTACTCGTTTTGTACTATTGCACAATCCAAAAAACACACGTTTTTTAGTTATTGCGACGCAACTCGTGGTATGTCAGGTCGGGCGTGTATGTATACAACGAAAACAGAAAACCAGATCGCGTAGTTGTCGCTATCTTTTCTTCGTATGTCCAATTTAAAACTAAAGGCCTGCAAAAGACTTTTTATTATGACGCTAATGTCGCTACACGTCTTACCGCCAAAAAAGTGCGCCGGATTTGTAAGTGGATAAGAGCCGGAAAAAACTGTTACCGGCTGAACCCGATGCTCAGCGGACATATGCAGAAATTTAAATAATCATTCAGAGGTAGATAAGTTTTGACGATCATAATTGTTCCCCGCAAATAACGCCACAGTGAAGTTTGCACCACAAGTAAAAGAAAAGCACATTTTAATTTATTTCATAAATAAACTAACGAAATGTCGAATGAATTCACTATGTGACACGATGGTATTTTTCTATGAAAATATATTTTTGTACGGTCCACGGTCGCATGAAATATACATCGCCGCCCTACGAAAATTTGTATTAATCTGATCAAAACAATTGGTAAATTTGTAAAAACATGAAATATATGATTTACTTTAATTATACCAAACTTATAGTAAAAATTACATTATATATATAAATATGTTTCGCAAAAATATATTAGATTTAGTTGCCATATTGTAAATGTTATATTTATTCTATACTTGTATATTTGTGTTTTTGTGATTACAATAAACTTATAAATAAAAATAGTTAACAACATTTTTAAGTAACTCGCTTACACCTCCTTGTTCGATTAATAATCGCAATGACGCCATGTAAGTCTGCACGAAATCGGGAAACTTTGAGACAAGGACAGTTTGTTTACACAAGCCAACTTTCAATTACCATTGACAACAGCAAAATTAATGAAATTCTTAAAAAACTTCTATCTTTTCTGTTCTTCCTTCAGCTACAAAGGTGTTTAAATAATTCTAATTTTTTATGTGTTTTTTTTTTTTGGCCATCATACGTCAATTAATGAAAGGTGGCAAAAAAAATGACGAAAAAATTCTAAACTTATCTAGTCAATGCCGCATAAACTTCCCCCTCTAAAAAATGCCACCTTAAAAACCTCTGAAGATTAAGGTTCGTCTAGAAATTTTAAGACTCGGGCGGTATAATTCAAATTACAGGTTTATTTCTGAAAATGCCGACCTCGTTAAATTCCACAAAAAAAAACGTTCACTAAAATTTGTTTGGAGCAAAAATAAATCTCCTGTTCTCAAAGATTCATCCTACAATAGCTTATTATTAAATCCGCGAATGTTTCTAAAAATCAAGCAGTTTTTTACTGCTTCGACAGCCAGTGCAAAAAATAATCTTAATCTACTTATCAAGTCAAAATGTCCGGTTACTAAAACACCGGAAAATTCTTACATTAAAACATAATTGACATTGTTATTTTTAATGAATCGCTTAGATGTTGGCCAGCGCGTATGGAACCAATTAATAAACGTCAGTTCAAAATACAGTCAATTATTGTAAGGGAAATGATCTAATTTTTACAAGGTAGGTAGCGGTGTTGAGTATTTCAACATTTTTCTGTTAAAGGTTACTTATCCAATTTCTTAATTTAAAAATTGAGCTAACTAATATGCAATCCAGGCAATGCGAAGCCGCATAATGACCTCTCAAAACTTAACCTTTTTACGCTAATCTCTTTGGGTAGTCAACCGCACAGTTTCGACGTGTTGTTGTTGCGAGTCAGCCATTTTGTTTTGTTTTTAAAGAGAAATTAATGCTGTTAAAGAAAGGAAAGGGAAATCACTCAGTAGATGAAAAGATATGTCAAGAACGCGAGAAGTTCCTGACGTTTAACTCAATTTATTGGTCTGGGATTACACGAAACATCCGTGGGATTAAAAAAAACATTTATTAGAAAACAAGTCTCTATTAAATTACAATGGGTGTTAATAAATTTAAATTCTTTAGAAAAATAAACTACAAAATAATATATATATATTTTTATGACAAAATGTTGCGGAAGAATCGTTCCCCCACAAACACGGTAATTTTGCAAAAAAACACATAAGACGGAAATATGCGAAAAGCCTTGTCTCCCTACGAAGACGAGAAGTTGAGTAAGCCTCATTTTGATGTTTATAAAGCATGGCTAGCGTATAACAAACTTTCCGGCAGAAATAAAAACAACTCTCGTGTCGAGACATCTAACACCGGTGCTTCCGACGTTATCTATAAAAGCTTGAGTGTGGGTTTTTAAAAGTGAAAACTTAAAAAAAATATGTCCGGCGTAAATAAGAACTTAGTACTAACACAAAAATTCCAAATTTTAAATCCGAAATTGACTGGGTTTTTGTTTCCAATTCCAAACGTCACTCGTTACAAAACACACAACAGTGAAGTAAAGTTTCGTCGGATGTCAGATTGTCGGATGTCGGAGATGCGTCGTAAAAATTATTTTAAATGCTTGTGTTACGTTACTTACTTTCACTAAGCATATTGTAACAGCGATCACAAACCCGAAACTGGATCACTGAAACCCATTTCCAAGATTGGGAATTTCATCGAGGTACAACCTCCGCAAAAACACTCCCCCACATTTGCGACAAATGATGCTGAAAACAATACAAAAACTTTATTTGAGAAAGTAAGGAGAAGAGCAGGTTTGTTTTGACTAAAAATCAAACAGAACTTACTCTTCTTTTAACTGCGGTGAAAGCGCACTTTACACGCCATGCAGTTCTTCGTCTCTTGATCATGCACCCATGCCCGTATAACACAAGCAGCTGTGTGATCAGCACCGCATGTTATACCCTCCACAGTCTTATACGCAAGGGATTCCACCAAAGCTGGTACAGGCCTAAAAACAATTCAAACCGTCAGACAATAGCCTTTTTTGTGTTTGTTTTTACAATAAGACGAGAATATGTATAACCTGTCTTTGTGATCGGCGTGACCTAATCTTCCTCCGCACCTCTTCCCCACGTGTATAAAAGTCCAGTTTCTAGAAACAAAATGGTTAGCACAAAATAGTGGAGCACGCAAATTAAAAATTGAAATTTTAACTTCAGTATACTTTTCTATCATACGATGAAACTGCGCAGCATTTTTAGTATAGCGGTAATCTTTACTAACCTACAACAGCAGCTGTATGTGCAACACCAGAATCAAACCGCACCACTTTCTCACTTGTTGGTAAAAGGAACATTGCACGGTGTAGACAAATATGGTGCATCTTGACGAAGATTTATACCGAGTTGGCCATACTGTCCATCACCGAATGCATATAACGAACCGGTACCTTAAAAATACTTTAGACTAAATGTTTATCTCTTTTGTCTAACATCAACCTAATTTTCCTACGTATTTTTTCTCGTTTCTTTCTTAATTTTACTGATTGTCTTTATTTTACGAAACTTGTAAAACAAAATGAAAGAATAAACATAGAAATACGACGTATTATGAACAACATATGGATTCTAGGTTAATGCGAAGGCTACATATGTGCTACAACTCGACCAATTAATCAACATAATTTTTCGTGATTTAGGTAGGATACAAAAAAGATAACATAGCGTCTATTTCAACCCACGTATTAGTTCAAACAATCAAAACAACATAAGGTCTAATTTCTTTTATCACTGTACCTGATCTAGGGTGGGGTAAGCATTAAATGAGTCAGCAATTATTCCCTCCCAAAATCCAGCTAACCAGCTTCTAATAAACATCTGTTCAATAAGCGGAAGTGGTTTTACATATTTCGTACTTATAATCCTTCCCACAGCTCGCCCCAGTTTATGAAACATTCCTTTGGTATTACATGCTGTAACAATCTCAGTCAACATCAATATCATTGCAGAGTCCAATGTATATCATAGACTCTTAAATTTACTTCGTCCCCGTCCTCCATTACAAATATTTACATTCTAGCCAATCTTTGAAAAGGGTGTGGTCCATTAAAATTATTTTGACTGATTAATGACTATCATCATTTAATAATACGTACGCAAAACCAACCTCACTTACAAGATAAAAACTACGGTGTGTTCTCCACCACATTTGATATCTTGGATTTCTTCATTCCTACGTGTATAAAAAGAATGACTTAAAAAGAAAAGATACTAAAAGTAGAATTTATTAAACGGAGCTAAAATTTATTAGACAAACCCCATGTTAGAGAAAACCTGTAAAGTTGGACTTATTCGTGTTATTAAAACATGTAGCTTACCAAAGGTGGAGGGAGCTTCGTGTGGAAAATTTCGTGCTTCTGTATCACCAGTACCTAATGTCCCTTGTTATTAGAACCCCATAAACCACAACATCGCCGTCTGCTATGAGAGGGATATATTTTAAAAACAATAAAAAGTCAATACATAATTTAAGATGGTAGCATTCTGCAAAGTACACACCTGTTACAGCTCCTGCGTGTTCAGAGCCACATGAAATTTGACTTATTTTCACATCCTTTAAACTTTCAATTAGGGTCGGGTGAACACAACTTTCGTCATGTCCAAGGCCTAACTGACCACTTTCATTTTCACCAAAGGAAAACAATTTTTCCGTCCGATGTTAGTGCTAACAATAAAATAGAAGATAACATTACAGACATAATGAATCTGCGAAGGAGGGACAAAACTATATACATGATTTTCGCCGCATTGAAATATCACGAGACTATACGAAACTGTGAACTAACGATACCGCACTAATTAAATACATTAGGCCTCCCAAGTGAAATAAACATATTTCGAATACAAAAATGCAGTTACGACTTCACAATGTCAATATTGACGTCTATGTCGAAAACACGTAACATGGGCATTTTCACTCATAAATGCGCAATATGAGAGATGAACGGACCACGATGTAGCAGTCATCTCTCATTTACAATACGCTACCTAAAATTAAGACAGCTTCTTCCATAACAAAAACACAAACGTAATACTCATTCCAAACAATTGATTGTTGTTTTGCACACTAACTTATCCTACTTCTCAAAAAGTACGTTAGCCTGTGTAGAAAATCCACGGGAATCGTCCTACTCGTAAGCTATCACATTTGGCTTACAAACAGACGGCGAGCACTTTAATAGAGACTAGTCGGTAGTCTGTGAATAAATCTACGGATTCGCCCGTCCTTTATATATCGCATTTCGTGTTTCCGTAACAAGACGTTTTCCGTGCGACAGACGGACAGAATATGGCTATTATTAATATAGAGAAGAGAATTAGAAAAGTCAAAAGTGAATTATTGTTTACTAGTATGACGTAGAACACCCTTCACGTGCCTATTCACGTCACTTTAAAGCGAGACGGATCCTACGACCTCTCTAAGAAATAGTTAGGTATATTTTAGATGCAATGGGTCACTATATTTTAGTTTGCGTAAAATGCAGTAAAAGTTGAAAAAACATTTTTTTTTACTTTAAAGAAAACATCAAACGCATTTTGTTTGTTGCTCAATCTTTAAGTGTTTATTAACGTTACTATAAAATTAGACAGATTTTTCAACCTCTCTAAGGTCTGGTTGTGTACGCTTATTAAAATTTTGTACGCAAGAAAACTATTAATTCACTCTGTGATGTTTTTGAATAACTTTTCCCGTGTGGAACTTAATAGGTACCGACAAAAAACCTGCAATTTGAGGGAAATATTAAATAAAAAGCTTTGTTATTATTCGCATCGCACAAACAATTTACAACGACAAGATATAAAGAAACTTGTGAAGACGACACATCAACAAAGGTAGGAGTTGCTTAATTCAATTAAAAAGAATAAACTGAATTCAAAGTTTGAATACTGCTACACGTTTAGAGAGAAAAAGTTGAAAGTTAATTTCAACCTCAACAAGAACAAACACATAGATATCTCCTATCTATAGCTTAAAACATGACAGAAACAGTTTCAGATAAGCAAAAGCGCCTTCTGTTTTATCTAGCCTGTGTTTGATTTAGACTTCACACCTCAATAAATAAATCAACAAAAAATGGGAAAAGAAAAAAAGATTTGTTTAAATTAGGATAATGTTAAAGTTTTGACGAAATCTCGATCACGTGGTTGTCGTCTTCAGTTTTTAATCTTTCAATCTTCATGTCGCATGAACCAATTAGTATTATGTAGTGACAAGTGTTACAGCCTTGGATATAAATATTAGGACAAAGGCTTCGTCATTTTTCAAAGATAGAAAAAAGAGTTAAGTGACCAATCTGCAGCCGGGATACTGTAAAGTCGCTGCTTTTACACACGTAGACCAGGAAGTCAGTGCTTAAACGGATTCTCTAGCACTTAAGAACAATGAAATAATCAATGTCAGGGCTAATTCGTGGAAAATGTTCATCCTGACGTCACCAACAAATAGCATATTTCAAAGAGTTTGAATTTTACAAGATCCTAAGTCCATTTTAAACATTGACAAGTAACATTGAAAGTTCAAAATGCGTGAAACAGATAAATAGCCTATGCAATTACTTGTGGCAGTGTTTGTTTTTAAAGTGGTTTGTCTGGAAAAGAAAGGTTCGAAGTTCGTCGTTACGTAGATAAAAGCAGCAAGGTGAAATTAGAGATATATTGAAGAGTGTGTTTATACTTTGTGTTTTTGAGAAACTCTGAAGTTCAGGCTAACAAAAATGTTTTTGAAACTTATATTGCATACTCTTTAATTTACTGTAAATCAAGGGTAAACATGCCCCCCCCCCCCCTCCCACACCCTACCCCACTTACGTCGAAAAATATATCGTCCCTGAATTCACAAGCATTCGCACATACGTTTCTGCGAAGCGTTTTTAGACCACCCCTTACGTAAACTTGTTACCTCGGAGCAACAAAGCCTTAAAAAACAAACTTAGGTGCGCAATAATTTTTTCGATTACACCTTGTTTCGGCTTTTTGATTGAAAGAATAAATAATTTAAACTGTTTTCTTTTTCAAATAAATCCGACGAAAAAAAAAAGAAATTACGAAAAACATATTAGCAATTACTTGATAATGACGTAAATTTTTGAAAAAGCAAAACATACCAAAAAATCTTTAAGTCAACAATAGAAGTTTGAAGTGAGAAAATAATGAAATTTTATGTTGCGTCACCTTCAAGTTGGGAATGTAAACATGCTTTATGAATCAAGTAGAGGTTTTTTTTAATGTTTTGTTCAATATAGACTTTTGCTAGCCATGATGAACCTAGGATTGCTTGAACCTAGCCTCAGTGCTTCTAAACCCATGCATAAATTTCGTGTTGTATTTTCAGAGATGGAAAATCGTGCGGTGAAGATAAACCACCAAGAAGAAGAACGGCTTCACATCAAAACGAACGCATATGATACACAGAAATATTTCGAAAAGGAAATGCAATCCCAACAACGCACACTCATGTCCAGGTTGACACAGAAATTAAAATTTACCCAACTACAACAAAGAAAATCTGTTTATAAAGTTCCAACAAGTGAAAGTGATGAACCAATTCAAATGGAGGACAACGCAAAGAAGGCGATCTGAAATTATTGTAAAACCTCCAATTTTCAGGAAAACAAGGAGGCATTCTGACACACTGGTAGCACCACGACATCCTCATTACTGAACAAGCGAGATTATCTGAAGCCTCTTTTACCCAGGAGTTTACAGACCGACAGAATTGAAGCTTTTTCAAATTTATTGACTTGTTTTCCAGACAGTTCAGTAATGTCTGCAGACAATTCACCAGCGTCAGTAAAGAGACCGTCACACCTAAAAATGTCATCCTGTCAGCTGGAAACTCACCATTAATGCCGAGAACAAACAGTTTAGCTCAACAAGAGTCACATTCTGCACTAAGTCTAAATGTAAACACACCTTCAAAAGAACACAACCGAGCAAGGCTACACAGAGAGTGGTTCAGTTCAAACGACAACTTGATTATGGAGCAACGAAAGCGAGATGTATGTCGTGGTAAAGGGATAGTTTTGTGTTGCCTGCTATTGCAATAGAGGAATACACGGGTCAAGTGTCACTAATTAGCAAGAAACGAAATCGAAGAGAAAGTGCTATCATTGAAGAGTTTGATGACAAAGAAATAGAAGATAAGGAATGAAAAAGTAAAGATGAAACACACAGCAGCGACAGGGAAAGTGTAAATAAAACAAAAAGATATCAAACTCGAGAAGAACAATTAACAAGATACAATCAAAAAATTAATACGTAATGAAGATGAAATTGAAAGTTAAAAAAATTAATACGTAATGAAGATGAAATTGAAAGTTAAACATCAAAAACCTACAAGCGCATAAAAAACAAAATTCAAAGTACTGTTTATAAATTCTTGCAAGCAATCTTACCTATAGTAAATTCCAAACCACAAGCCACCTTTATGATATTTTGATCAGACAGAGCTTCAACTTTCAAGGGAACCCGATTGTTTTCTATCTTTTATTGTATATCCTAGACGAGTCCAGCTCTTCCAAAGGTAAATAACTCTCCAGTTGCTATGAAGTGAAACGATTAACAAGGATTCGAATACCAGTATTGTAGATTGTTGTAGTTGAAAAATATGTTTTTTAATTTGTATTGTCATATTTTTTAACAAAGAAACACTATATGGAACATATATAGCCGATATCTCGATAACCTGAGCTCTCTAGGGAGAGTATCGATTAGATGTATGTATATGTTTTCCTAACAATGGTCCACATAACGAAGAGAAAGAGGAAAGAGCAAAGCAATGTTTTGATTCAGCACCTAACCCTAAACTTTAAATTAAAATTAATGCCTGTCTGTTTTAAAAGCTCGTAAAAGCGTTTATTTCATCTGTGAGTTTTTTCGGTGAAATCAAACTACAGTAAAGGCAGTGTGTTGACATTGACAGTATATAAAAAACGCACATTATTTGTACCTGTTTAATAACAAAAAATAAGACTTAATTTCGCATATAAAAATCTTGTGTAATAAATAGCCATAATACAAAAGTTCCATTTTGAAATTAACGCCTTCCTCAAATAAAACCTTCGTTGAGCCCTCTCAAATAGTTTACCGCCCCAGACCATGTTGAATCATAACAATACTCCCTAGTATCATTATGATTCAACATGGTCCTGATTCATTATTGAACCGACTGTTGCCAAATCTTATTTTTTGTCTGGGAGTCTTTTCTCATATATGAAAGGAATTCTGGTTCTTTGTTTCCTTTCAAGGAAAATAGCCACAATATTAAATTCTGCAAACGTTAATCTTTAAACCAAACTGAAATTTTCCAAAATATTGTCTCCTGGTGGATTAGCAAATACACGCAAAATAATTGGAAACAAAGATAGCCACCATTGAAGTGGACATAGAATACAAACTAAAAACAACGTACAAGTTACAACAACAATGAAGTGAACATAGAAAACAAACTAAAAACAACGTACAAGTTACAACAACAATGAAGTGAACATAGAAAACAAACTAAAAACAACGTACAAGTTACAACAACAATGAAGTGAACATAGAAACAAACTAAAAACAACGTACAAGTTACAACAACAATGAAGTGAACATAGAAAACAAACTAAAAACAACGTACAAGTTACAACAACAATGAAGTGAACATAGAATACAAACTAAAAACAACGTACAAGTTACAACAACAATGAAGTGAACATAGAATACAAACTAAAAACAACGTGCAAGTTACAACAACAATGAAGTGAACATAGAAAACAAAACTAAAAACAACGTACAAGTTACAACAACAATGAAGTGAACATGGAATACAAACTAAAAACAACGTACAAGTTACAACAGCAGTGAAGTGAACATGGAATACAAAACTAAAAACAACGTGCAAGTTACAACAACAATGAAGTGAACATGGAATACAAACTAAAACAACGTACAAGTTACAACAGCAGTGAAGTGAACATGGAATACAAACTAAAAACAACGTGCAGGTTACAACAACAATGAAGTGACCATAGAAAACAAACTAAAAACAACGTACAAGTTACAACAGCATGAAGTGAACATGGAATACAAACTAAAAACAACGTACAAGTTAAAAACAACAGTGAAGTGAACATGGAATACAAACTAAAACAACGTACAAGTTACAACAGCAGTGAAGTGAACATGGAATACAAACTAAAATACAACGTACAAGTTACAAAGTGTACAACAACAATGAAGTGAACATAGAAAACAAACTAAAAAACAACGTGCAAGTTACAACAACAATGAAGTGAACATAGAATACAAACTAAAAACAACGTACAATTACAACAACATTGAAGTGGAAATAGAATACAAACTAAAAACAACGTACAAGTTACAACAACAATGAAGTGACACTAGAATACAAACTAAAAACAACGTACAAGTTACAACAACAATGAAGTGAACATAGAATACAAACTAAAAACAACGTACAAGTTACAACAGCAGAATGCAATTCACTGCACGCTATAGAAACTACTTGCTTTTCAAGCAATGCTCCTATTTGTAGAGGCATATATCGATCCTGGATGTTGTTCATTCCCAACTTGCCACCTCTGCCTGATCCCCATCCAAATATTTCACCAGTACCTACAATAACAAATTAGATATAAACCAATCTAGTGATAGGAGAATTTTTGCAGATAAAAACCATGCAATAGGGATTAAGACTTTGTAGGACCGGATAGGCGGCAATAATACCAAAACTATTATTGTGTAGGTGAAAACTTGTCATACCTGTGGAAAGTCTTAATACAAACAAATTCCAGCTATGATGTCATAGGGTTTAAAATGACGTCACAACATGCGAAAAAATAGGCCATTTCCCAATTTTCAATAAAGTTGGAATTTTTTAAACATTTACAGCCTTAATCCTTGATGAATTTATTGACTAAATAGCGAAAATTAATTTCATATAAAAAATAATTTTTTTATATGAAATAATGATGTTTAAAATGACGTCATATTTGTATTTAACGATGAACGTAAAATCCCTGTTAAGAAAAAGTCCCAAAATTTCAATGCTCAATTACATTCCGAACAAAAGTGTTGCCCAGTCAAAAATGCAGTTGAGCCCCTCCTCTTCCAACCTCATATCTATACTATAGTCAATATCTCAATATACTTAATTCCCTTTTTTTAATTGCTTTTCTTCATTTTTTCTAACAAGTACAGAATCTTGGGTAGTGGAGCTTAAAATTGGCCAGGCTATAAAACAACAACAAAGAAATACCTGTTACTGCTAATGTATGTTCAGTTCCACATGCTACCTGTCGCACATTACGGCCTAGTAACGCTTCAACAACGCGTGGAACTAACTCTTCTGTTTCTTCACCATGACCAAGGGTTCCTTTGGACTTGCTCCCCACGTATAAATGTCACATTCCTCTAAAGGGAACATAGTATATAGTTAAAAAAATAATTTGTGAAATGTGTCAAATAACGTTTTTTCAACCTGCAATTTGCTATCTCAGTGGTGTGCGAAGTATTCACATGAAATGACTCCTTTCACAAAAAACTGGCCTACAAATCCATTAAATAAAAATACTGCGTCTCTTTTAGTGTGTGACAGGCGAAGTAGATTATACTCTCTACAATTTTCTTTAACAAGGAATATAAAATAATTCCTTAGGGACTTTTTTGTCATTTATAAGACTTATAGCATATATTTTTGGCAATAAAGGTTTACTGAGAAAAATCAATAAATAGTTTTTCTAATTCAAGTTGGCACTTGGGTAATTGCTGAGGTTAATGACGATGTGTAAATAAAAATTATTTTTTTCTTTTTTTAACTACATGACCTAAATTTATAAAAAATTTTGCTCTCGTTTTTTTTTTTCAATGCAATCGCAAAAAAATATATAAATTGCTGGTGCTAAGCACGCAAAATGGTATTTCATGTCGGCAATTTTTTTTGACGTAAATTAATTCAATTAAAAAGGCTGTTCAGCTAGCTCTTTTTATAAACAGACAAGAAAATCTCAAGGGGTAATAAGTAAACTAGTAACAATGAATTATGAAAGCAACAATAAACAATTTCAAATTTCAAATAGACTCTTAAATGTGTTTACTATATGCTGTTATAGCACCCTTTCATACCCTGTAAAATTTCAATATTAGTAACATTTAACAAAAAATTCTCTTAAAATTCAAACATATTCTGATCCCTAATTTGTTAAGCTAATAGAGGGCTAGGTATCTTAAAATATGTCAGAGCTGTAACAACTCTCCCAACTTGGAATATGGGTTATGGATTACCCCTCTTGAATCTTGTGAATACACTTAAAAAATTAGATTAGTTGAAGATTTTAACTTTTGTGATACTACCTATGATATTTCTTCATGGTATCTAATGATAATTTAATTATTATTTTGAGATCTTTGCTGCTGAAACCACTATATAGGCTAACCTATTTTACTGTCCAACTGGTTATGTGAAACAAACTTGTCTTTAAAACTAATGATGTTTAGGGGAACAAATGTGTTGCTGACCTTGTTCATAGACAACCGATCACCAATTAATCCAAACTCCAACTAGAAAGAAAAATACTTGCTTGTAGTGCTAATAGAGTGTTACAGCTACCCAACAATGCTTGTTTTTAACCGTTTCTGAACAAAAGTCAACAAAGATCCTCTATGAAAAAGATGGTATCTTCAAAAGTACAACTCTTATGTTGCTGTGTTTCCTACTGTCAATAGATGTTGATACATTGTAACTACTTACTGACAATTTGTTTGATTCTTCCGTTACTGCATCAACAATATTTTTAACACCATCAATATCATCAAAACCATCAATTAATGCCTAAAAATTTATAGACTCTTATTAATACTTCTACAAGGATTAGGATTTGAACGAACTGCAGTGGTCCTTGATAGTGACAAGAATTATCAGTGAAAAATAGATTTTTGTTACCTGCAAACCAACTGTCCACGTGTCATATTCTGTTCGATCTTTACAAACAATATCCAATGAACGCAGAACATTAGCTTGCTTGTACAAAACTGAAAAAACTGATAGCCTACAAAAAAACTAAATGGTAACACTATTTTATTCTAGATTTTACAAGCCTTTATCTTAATGGAAGAAATTTCTTCAAGAAGATTCTTGGGTTTTTGGACCGTATTAACAAAATTACCACATTTTTAAGAGTAAATCACAAAACTAGATTCTGTCAAAGGAGATAAGAAGTTGATTAATTTGAAAAAAAAAAGTTCTGTTTTTAAAAAATTCTTAAGCACAATGGATTAACCAATATTGTGTAAAAGAATGTATTTTACTTAATCTGACTGATGTTATGTTTGGAATATACTTTACACTTTACACTTCCAAAGAAAATGGGCAGAGGTACCAATTCTCCCTCCTCTAAGAAAAAACAAATGTTAATTTTGCCTTTTTTCCAGCTTTTAATTGCAAGATCACAGCAGCAGTTTATATAAAAAAATCCTAATTGTAAAAATTTGTTCTGCATAAAGTTTACTTTCTGGCCTCTAAATCCAGGAATAATTTACACAAAAAATACTTTCTGCAAAAATTTCCTCCCTTAAGGTAGCCAAGATTGCATAAACTTAAATATGTACCGTAAGCTGCACATAGTAATTTTATAAATAATATTGATTTACAATAACTACCTCATATTCAGGAATTGGGTTGTCTTCGAAAACTTTTGTTTTTTGACCATGCTTCAATTCAATGATATGGTGAATAGCAACTAAACACAATACAGGAAATTGACAAAAAAGCATAAAGCATAAAGTAACATCAATGAATCTAAAAACAAATTTTTGGCTTTACATGGGAAAAAACAAGAAGTACATAACTAAATCTAAAATAAAGGACTACACATCAGCGAAATAAACTTACCACATGTTTCAGATTTAAGTTTATTTGGAGATTCCCATTGCAATGTTTTTAAATCTATAAAACACAATTCTTGTATAATGAAATGTTATGGACATGTTCCATACTATTTATATTTGCTTATTATTCGCAAAGCAGCCTTACGTAAACTTTCTTCTAAAACTTAAGATAGGTTCTTTCAAGGCCATCAACTGGGCTTACCTGAAGTTATTTGGAACTGACGAAAATGTGGACGACCCTGAAAAGCAAATTAAGTTATTTTATCCAATGTAAATGTCTTAACTAGAAATATTAATTTTACATCTAAAGGTTTGTTGCATGAACAAGTATTAAAGACTTGCCATACGTCCAGCTTTTAACATTAGAGAACCTTTACCATTTGTGATAGTGCTTGATGAGGACCATCTTGTTCTTTGTCAACACCTGTCATCTTGCGCCTAATCTCTTAATTAATAAAATCTATAAGAAATATTTTAAACTAGAGCAAATATTATAAAAGAAATAATTAGGAATGTTTGTTCGAGTTTCATTAGAAATTCCAAAATGTCATTGGTTGTTTACCAAAGCTTAGATTCCACTTTTTGGTGATCTGGTAGATTTAAATCTGAACCAACCATTTTAGTGAATAGTTTTAATTTTTGATCTGATTAACAACAATGTTCCAAAATCTTTAACAAAGTAATGTTTTATTTTTCTAAATAAAGGTAATAGCCAGAGTGACTACCCCAAGGGAGAAAATATTTTACAATAACCCTTAAAGAAAACAAATTCCTTTAATTCCGTCTATTAGGTTCAGACATTAAAAATGCCTCAGATAAAAGTTTTCCCCTCTCAGACTTGAACTTAATAACTCAGCTACCACTACTCTCACGCATGTACTAAAACTGTTTGCATCTGTAGCCTATTAAAGTGGA
>JASGCC010004036.1:0-21458 GCA_030067915.1 Hydractinia echinata | reverse complement strand
TACACATGTTCATTGTAAGGCAGACATGGTCATTTTAAGGTATAGATTTTCACCATAAAGTGGACACGTTCATTGTAAGGGTATACATGTTTAGTGTAAAGCGGACATGTTCAGTGTAAGTTAGACGTGTCCATTGTAAGGTACACATGTTCATTGTAAGGCAGACATGGTCATTTTTAAGGTATAGATTTTCACCATAAAGTGGACACGTTCATTGTAAGGTATACATGTTAGTGTAAAGCGGACATGTTCAGTGTAAGTTAGACGTGTCCATTGTAAGGTACACATGTTCATTGTAAAGCACATATGTTCATTGAAAGGTAACCATGTTCATTAAGGTTCACATGTTCATTGTATGGTGCACATTTTGATTGTCACGTACACATGTTTATAATAAGGTACATTTGTTCACTGTAAGGTAACCATGTTCATTGTAAGGCAGAGACATGGTCATTTTAAGGTATAGATTTTCACCATAAAGTGGACACGTTCATTGTAAGGATACATGTTTAGTGTAAAGCGGACATGTTCAGTGTAAGGGGACGTGTCCATTGCAAGGTAGACATGTTCATTGTAAGGCCATATGTTCATTGTAAGGTAACCATGTTCATTGTAAGGTTCACATGTTTCATTGTATGGTGCACATTTTGATTTCACGTACACATGTTTATAATAGGTACACATGTTCCCTGTAATAACCATGTTCATTGTAAGGCACACTTGTTCATTGTTAAGGTTACATACAGGTTAGTGTACGGCAGACAAGGTCAGCGAAAAGCCGGACATGTTCAGTGTAAGGCGGACATGTCCATTGTAAGGTACACATGTTCATTGTAAGGCACACATGTTCATTGTAAGGTAACCATGTTCATTGTAGGTACACATGTTCATTGTAAGGCAGACATGGTCATTTAAGGTATAGATTTTCACCATAAGTGGACACGTTTATGTAAGGTATACATGTTAGTGTAAAGCGGACATGTTCAGTGTAAGTTAGACGTGTCCATTGTAAAGGTACACATGTTCATTGTAAGGCACATATGTTCATTGTAAGGTAACCATGTTCATTTTAAGGTTCACATGTTCATTGTATGGTGCACATTTTGATTGTCACGTACACATGTTCATAATAAGGTTCACATGTTCACTGTAAGATAACCATGTTCATTGTAAGGCACACTTGTTCATTGTAAGGTTACATGTTTAGTGTAAGGCAAACAAGGTCAGCGAAAGCCGGACATGTTCAGTGTAAGGCGGACATGTCCATTGTAAGGTACACATGTTCATTGTAAGGCACACATGTTCATTGTAAGGTAACCATGTTCATTGTAAGGTAGACATGTTTATTGTAAAGTAGACATGTTTATTGTAAGGTAGACATGTTCACTATAAGCTGGACACGTTCATTGTAAGGTATACATGTTTAGTGTAAGGCGGACATGTTCAGTGTAAGGTAGACGGGTCAATTGTAAGGTACACATGTTCATTGTAAGGCACACATGTTTATTGTAAGGTAACCATGTTCATTGTAAGGTTCACATGTTCATTGTATGGTGCACAATTTCATTGTCACGTACACATGTTTATAATAAGGTACACGTGTTCACTGTAAGGTAACCATGTTCATTGTAAGGCACATATGTTCATTGTAAGAATACATGTTTAGTGCAAGGTGGACACGTTCAGCGTAAGGCGGACAAGTTCAATGTGAGGTAGACGTGTCCTTTGTGTCATAGTCGTTTTCATTGTAAGGTTCACATGTTCATTGTATGGTGCACATTTTCATTGTCACGTACACATGTTCATAATAAGGTACACATGTTCACTGTAAGGTAACCGTGTACATTCTAAGGTACACATGTTCATTTTAGGACACACATGTTCAAGGTAATGTAGACATGTTCATTGTAGGATAGACATGTTCACCATAAGGTCGACATGTTCATTGTAAGGTAGACATGTTCACTATAAAGTAGACATGTTCATTGTAAGGTATACATGTTTAGTGTAAAGCGGACATGTTCAGTGTAAGGTAGACGTGTTCATTGTATGGTAGACATGTTCACTATAAGGTAACCATGTTCATTGTAAGGCACACATGTTCATTGTAAGGTAACCATGTTCATTGTAAGGTAGACATGTTTATTGTAAGGTAGACATGTTCACTATAAGGTAGACACGTTCATTGTAAGGTAACATGTTAGTGTAAGGCAGACATGTTCAGTGTAAAGTAGATGGGTCAATTGTAAGGTACACATGTTCATTGTATGGCACACATGTTCATTGTAAGGTAACCATGTTCATTGTAAGGTTCACATGTTCATTGTATGGTGCACACTTTCATTGTCCCCTACACCTGTTCATAATAAGGTACACGTGTTCATTGTAAGGTAACTATGTTCATTGTAAGGCACACATGTTCATTGTAAGGTTACATGTTTAGTGTAAGGCGGACATGTTCAGCGTAAGGCGGAAGGGGTTCAGTGTGAGTTAGACGTGTCCATTGTGTGATAGTCGTTTTCATTGTAAGGTTCACATGTTCATTGTATGGTGCACATTTTCATTGTCACGTACACATGTTCATAATAAGGTACACATGTTTACTGTAAGGTAACCGTGTACATTCTAAGGTACACATGTTCATTGTAGAGCACACATGGTCAATGTAATGTAGACATGTTCATTGTGGGATAGACATGTTCACTATAAGGTAGACATGTTCATTGTAAGGTAAACATGTTCACTATAAAGTAGACATGTTCAGTATAAGGTAGACATGTTTATTGTAAGGCACACTTGTTCATTGTAAGGTTACATGTTTAGTGTAAGGCAGACAAGGTCAGCAAAAGACGGACATGTTCAGTGTAAGGCGGATATGTTTAGCGTAAGTCAGGCAGTGTAAGACGGACATGTTCAGTGTAAGGCAGACATGTCCATTGTACGGTAGACGTGTTTATGGTAAGATACATATGTTCATTGTAGGACACCTTTGTTCATTGTAAGGCGAACATGTTCATTATGAGGTAGACATGTTCACTGTAAGGTTGACGTGTTCATTTGTGGTAGACATGTTCACGGTACGGTAGGCATGTTCATTGGAAGGTACACATGTTCATTGTAAGATAGACATGTTCAGTATAAGGTGGACATGTTCATTGTAAGGCACACTTGTTCATTGTAAGGTTACAAGTTTAGTGTAAGGCAGACAATTTCAGTGTAAGGTAGACGTGTCCATTGTATGGTAGACGTGTTCATTCTAAGCAACACATGTTCAATGTAAGGTAGACATGTTCATTGTAAGATAGACATGTTCACTATAAGGTAGACATGTTCAGGGTAAGGCGGACATGTTCAGTGTAAGGTAGACGTGGCCATTGCAAGGTAGACATGTTCATTGTAAGGCACATATGTTCATTGTAAGGTAACCATGTTCATTGTAAGGTTCACATGTTCATTGTATGGTGCACATTTTGAATATCACGTACACATGTTTATAATAAGGTACACATGTTCACTGTAAGGTAACCATGTTCATTGTAAGGCACACTTTTTCATTGTAAGGTTACAGGTTTAGTGTAAGGCAGACAAGGCCAGCGAAAGCCGGACATGTTCAGTGTAAGGCGGACATGTCCATTGTAAGGTACACATGTTCATTGTAAGGCACACATGTTCATTGTAAGGTAACCATGTTCGTTGTAAGGTAGGCAGCTTTATTGTAAGGTAGACATGTTCACTATAAGGTAGACACGTTCATTGTAAGGTTACATGTTTAATGTAAGGCGGACAAGTTCAGTGTGAGGTAGACGTGTCCATTGTGTGATAGTCGTTTTCGTTGTAAGGTACACATGTTCATTGTAAGGCACACATGTTTATTGTAAGGTAACCATGTTCATTGTAAGGTTCACATGTTCATTGTATGGTGCACAATTTCATTGTCACGTACACATGTTTATAATAAGGTACACGTGTTCACTGTAAGGTAACCATGTTCATTGTAAGGCACATATGTTCATTGTAAGATTACATGTTTAGTGCAAGGTGGACACGTTCAGCGTAAGGCGGACAAGTTCAATGTGAGGTAGACGTGTCTTTTGTGTCATAGTCGTTTTCATTGTAAGGTTCACATGTTCATTGTATGGTGCACATTTTCATTGTCACGTACACATGTTCATAATAAGGTACACATGTTCACTGTAAGGTAACCGTGTACATTCTAAGGTACACATGTTCATTGTAGGACACACATGTTCAAGGTAATGTAGACATGTTCATTGTAGGATAGACATGTTCACCATAAGGTCGACATGTTCATTGAAAGGTAGACATGTTCACTATAAAGTAGACATGTTCATTGTAAGATATACATGTTTAGTGTAAGGCGGACATGTTCAGTGTAAGGTAGACGTGTTCATTGTATGGTAGACATGTTCACTATAAGGTAACCATGTTCATTGTAAGGCACACATGTTCATTGTAAGGTAACCATGTTCATTGTAAGGTAGACATGTTTATTGTAAGGTAGACATGTTCACTATAAGGTAGACACGTTCATTGTAAGGTAAACATGTTCACTATGAAGTAGACATGTTCAGTATAAGGTAGACACGTTTATTGTAAGGCACACTTGTTCATTGTAAGGTTACATGTTTAGTGTAAGGCAGACAAATTCAGCAAAAAGACGGACATGTTCAGTGTAAGGCGGATATGTTTAGTGTAAGTCAGGCAGTGTTAGGCGGACATGTTCAGTGTAAGGCAGACATGTCCATTGTACGGTAGACGTATTTATTGTAAGATACATATGTTCATTGTAGGACACCTTTGTTCATTGTAAGGCGAACATGTTCATTATGAGGTAGACATGTTCACTGTAAGGTTGACGTGTTCATTTGTGGTAGACATGTTCACGGTACGGTAGGCATTTTCATTGGAAGGTACACATGTTCATTGTAAGATAGACATGTTCAGTATAAGGTGGACATGTTCATTGTAAGGCACACTTGTTCATTGTAAGGTTACATGTTTAGTGTAAGGCAGACAATTTCAGTGTAAGGTAGACGTGTCCATTGTATGGTAGACGTGTTCATTCTAAGGTACACATGTTCAATGTAAGGTAGACATGTTCATTGTAAGATAGATATGTTCACTATAAGGTAGACATGTTCAGGGTAAGGCGGAAATGTTCAGTGTAAGGTATACGTGTCCATTGCAAGGTAGACATGTTCATTGTAAGGCACATATGTTCATTGTAAGGTAACCATGTTCATTGTAAGGTTCACATGTTCATTGTATGGTGCACATTTTGATTGTCACGTACACATGTTCATAATGAGGTACACATGTTCACTGTAAGGTAACCATGTTCATTGTAAGGCACACTTGTTCATTGTAAGGTTACATGCTTAGTGTAAGGCAAACAAGGTCAGCGAAAGCCGGACATGTTCAGTGTAAGGCGGACATGTCCATTGTAAGGTACACATGTTCATTGTAAGGCACACATGTTCATTGTAAGGTAACCATGTTCATTGTAAGGTAGATATGTTTATTGTAAGGTAGACATGTTTATTGTAAGGTAGACATGTTCACTATAAGGTAGACACGTTCATTGTAAGGTATACATGTTTAGTGTAAGGCGGACATGTTCAGTGTAAGGTAGACGGGTCAATTGTAAGGTACACATGTTCATTGTAAGGCACACATGTTTATTGTAAGGTAACCATGTTCATTGTAAGGTTCACATGTTCATTGTATGGTGCACAATTTCATTGTCACGTACACATGTTTATAATAAGGTACACGTGTTCACTGTAAGGTCCCCGTGTACATTCTAAGGTACACATGTTCATTGTAGGACACACATGTTCAAGGTAATGTAGACATGTTCATTGTAGGATAGACATGTTCACCATAAGGTCGACATGTTCATTGTAAGGTAGACATGTTCACTATAAAGTAGACATGTTCATTGTAAGGTATACATGTTTAGTGTAAGGCGGACATGTTCAGTGTAAGGTAGACGTGTTCATTGTATGGTAGACATGTTCACTATAAGGTAACCATGTTCATTGTAAGGCACACATGTTCATTGTAAGGTAACCATGTTCATTGTAAGGTAGACATGTTTATTGTAAGGTAGACATGTTCACTATAAGGTAGACACGTTCATTGTAAGGTATACATGTTTAGTGTAAGGCAGACATATTCAGTTTAAGGTAGATGGGTCAATTGTAAGGTACACATGTTCATTGTAGGATAGACATGTTCACCATAAGGTCGACATGTTCATTGTAAGGTAGACATGTTCACTATAAAGTAGACATGTTCATTGTAAGGTATACATGTTTAGTGTAAGGCGGACATGTTCAGTGTAAGGTAGACGTGTTCATTGTATGGTAGACATGTTCACTATAAGGTAACCATGTTCATTGTAAGGCACACATGTTCATTGTAAGGTAACCATGTTCATTGTAAGGTAGACATGTTTATTGTAAGGTAGACATGTTCACTATAAGGTAGACACGTTCATTGTAAGGTATACATGTTTAGTGTAAGGCAGACATATTCAGTTTAAGGTAGATGGGTCAATTGTAAGGTACACATGTTCATTGTATGGCACACATGTTCATTGTAAGGTAACCATGTTCATTGTAAGGTTCACATGTTCATTGTATGGTGCACACTCTCATTGTCCCCTACACCTGTTCATAATAAGGTACACGTGTTCACTGTAAGGTAACTATGTTCATTGTAAGGCACACATGTTCATTGTAAGGTTACATGTTTAGTGTAAGGCGGACATGTTCAGCGTAAGGCGGACAAGTTCAGTGTGAGTTAGACGTGTCCATTGTGTGATAGTCGTTTTCATTGTAAGGTTCACATGTTCATTGTATGGTGCACATCTTCATTGTCACGTACACATGTTCATAATAAGGTACACATGTTTACTGTAAGGTAACCGTGTACATTCTAAGGTACACATGTTCATTGTTGGGCACACATGGTCAATGTAATGTAGACATGTTCATTGTGGGATAGACATGTTCACTATAAGGTAGACATGTTCATTGTAAGGTAAACATGTTCACTATAAAGTAGACATGTTCAGTATAAGGTAGACATGTTTATTGTAAGGCACACTTGTTCATTGTAAGGTTACATGTTTAGTGTAAGGGAGACAAGGTCAGCAAAAGACGGACATGTTCAGTGTAAGGCGGATATGTTTAGTGTAAGTCAGGCAGTGTAAGGCGGACATGTTCAGTGTAAGGCAGACATATCCATTGTACGGTAGACGTGTTTATGGTAAGATACATATGTTCATTGTAGGACACCTTTGTTCATTGTAAGGCGAACATGTTCATTATGAGGTAGACATGTTCACTGTAAGGTTGACGTGTTCATTTGTGGTAGACATGTTCACGGTACGGTAGGCATGTTCATTGGAAGGTACACATGTTCAGTATAAGGTGGACATGTTCATTGTAAGGCACTCTTGTTCATTGTAAGGTTACAAGTTTAGTGTAAGGCAGACAATTTCAGTGTAAGGTAGACGTGTCCATTGTATGGTAGACGTGTTCATTCTAAGCAACACATGTTCAATGTAAGGTAGACATGTTCATTGTAAGATAGACATGTTCACTATAAGGTAGACATGTTCAGGGTAGGGCGGACATGTTCCGTGTAAGGTACACGTGGCCATTGCAAGGTAGACATGTTCATTGTAAGGCACATATGTTCATTGTAAGGTAACCATGTTCATTGTAAGGTTCACATGTTCATTGTATGGTGCACATTTTGAATGTCACGTACACATGTTTATAATAAGGTACACATGTTCACTGTAAGGTAACCATGTTCATTGTAATGCACACTTTTTCATTGTAAGGTTACAGGTTTAGTGTAAGGCAGACAAGGCCAGCGAAAGCCGGACATGTTCAGTCTAAGGCGGACATGTCCATTGTAAGGTACACATGTTCATTGTAAGGCACACATGTTCATTGTAAGGTAACCATGTTTGTTGTAAGGTAGGCAGCTTTATTGTAAGGTAGACATGTTCACTATAAGGTAGACACGTTCATTGTAAGGTAAACATGTTTAGTGTAAGGCGGACATGTTCAGTGTGAGGTAGACGGGTCAATTGTAAGGTACACATGTTCATTGTAAGGCACACATGTTCATTGTAAGTTAACCATGTTCATTGTAAGGTTCACATGTTCATTGTATGGTGCACACTTTCATTGACACCTACACATGTTCATAATAAGGTACACGTGTTCACTGCAAGGTAACTATGTTCATTGTAAGGCACACATGTTCATTGTAATGTTACATGTTTAATGTAAGGCGGACAAGTTCAGTGTGAGGTAGACGTGTCCATTGTGTGATAGTCGTTTTCGTTGTAAGGTTCACATGTTTATTGTAAGGCACACATGTTCAATGTAAGGTAGACATGTTCATTGTAAGGTAGACATGTTAACTGTAAGGTAGACATGTTTGTTGTATTGTACACATCTTCACTGTAATTATACATGTTTAGTGTAAGGCAGACATGGTCAGCGAAAGGCGGACATATTCAGTGTCAGGCGGACATGTTTAGTGTATGGCAGGCAGTGTAAGGCGGACATGTTCAGTGTAAGGTACAAATGTCCATTGTATGGTAGACGTGTTTATTGTAAGATACACATGTTCATTGTAGGACACCTTTGTTCATTGTAAGGCGAACATGTTCATTATGAGGTAGACATGTTCACTGTAAGGATGACGTGTACATTGTGTGTTAGACAGGTTCACTGTACGGTAGACATGTTCGGTGGAAGGTACACATGTTCATTCTAACATTATAATGAACATATCTAACTTACAATAAACATGTCTAACTAGACATGTTCATTGTATGGCATACATGCTCACTGTAAGGTAGACATGTGCAGTGTAAGGTACAGATGTTCATTGTAAGGTACACATGTTCATTGTAAGGCAGACTTGTTCATTGCAAGGTGAACATGTCCATTGTAAGGTATATGTGATCATTTTATGGTAGACATGTTCATTGTAGAGCACACATGTTCAATGTAATGTAGACATGTTCATTGCAGGATAGACATGTTCACTATAAGGTAGACATGTTCATTGTAAGACACACCTGTTCAGTGTAAGGTAGACATATTCATTGCAAGGTAGACATGTTCACTGTAAGGTAGACATGTTCATTGTAAGGTAAACATGTTTAGTGTAAGGCGTACATGTTCAGTGTAAGGTAGACGTGTCCATTGTAATGTACACATGTTCATTGTAAGGCAGATATGTTCATTGTAAGGTAACATTGTTCATTGTAAGGTACACATGTTTATTATAGGGCACACATGTTCAATGTAATGTAGACATGTTCATTGTGGGATAAACATGTTTACTATAAAGTAGACATGTTCATTGTAAGGTAGACATGTTCACTATAAAGTAGACATGTTCATTGTAAAGTATACATGTTTAGTGTAAGGCGGACATGTTCAGTGTAAGGTAGATGTGTCCATTGTAAGGTACACATGTTCATTCTAAGGCAGACATGTTCATTGTAAGTTAACAATGTTCATTGTAAGGCACGCATGTTCAATGTAAGGTAGACATGTTCATTGTAAGGTAACATGTTCACTATAAGGTAGACGTGTCCATTGTATGATAGTCGTTTTTTTTGTCACGTACACATGTTCATAATAAGGTACACATGTTCACTGTAAAGTAACCGTGTACATTCTAAGGTACACATGTTCATTGTAGGGCACACATGGTCAATGTAATGCAGACATGTTCATTGTGGGATAGACATGTTCACTATAAGGTAGACATGTTCATTGTAAGGTAAACATGTTCACTATGAAGTAGACATGTTCAGTATAAGGTAGACACGTTTATTGTAAGGCACACTTGTTCATTGTAAGGTTACATGTTTAGTGTAAGGCAGACAAATTCAGCAAAAAGACGGACATGTTCAGTGTAAGGCGGATATCTTTAGTGTAAGTCAGGCAGTGTTAGGCGGACATGTTCAGTGTAAGGCAGACATGTCCATTGTACGGTAGACGTGTTTATTGTAAGATACATATGTTCATTGTAGGACTCCTTTGTTCATTGTAAGGCGAACATGTTCATTATGAGGTAGACATGTTCACTGTAAGGTTGACGTGTTCATTTGTGGTAGACATGTTCACGGTACGGTAGGCATTTTCATTGGAAGGTACACATGTTCATTGTAAGATAGACATGTTCAGTATAAGGTGGACATGTTCATTGTAAGGCACACTTGTTCATTGTAAGGTTACATGTTTAGTGCAAGGCAGACAATTTCAGTGTAAGGTAGACGTGTCCATTGTATGGTAGACGTGTTCATTCTAAGGTAGACATGTTCATTGTAAGATAGACATGTTCACTATAAGGTAGACATGTTCAGGGTAAGGCGGACATGTTCATTGTAAGGTAACCATGTTCATTGTAAGGTTCACATGTTCATTGTATGGTGCACATTTTGATTGTCACGTACACATGTTTATAATAAGGTACACATGTTCACTGTAAGGTAACCATGTTCATTGTAAGGCACACTTGTTCATTGTAAGGTTACATGTTTAGTGCAAGGCAGACAATTTCAGTGTAAGGTAGACGTGTCCATTGTATGGTAGACGTGTTCATTCTAAGGTAGACATGTTCATTGTAAGTTAGACATGTTCACTATAAGGTAGACATGTTCAGGGTAAGGCGGACATGTTCATTGTAAGGTAACCATGTTCATTGTAAGGTTCACATGTTCATTGTATGGTGCACATTTTGATTGTCACGTACACATGTTTATAATAAGGTACACATGTTCACTGTAAGGTCACCATGTTCATTGTAAGGCACACTTGTTCATTGTAAGGTTACAGGTTTAGTGTAAGGCAGACAAGGTCAGCGAAAGGGGGACATGTTCAGTGTAAGGCGGACATGTCCATTGTAAGGTACACATGTTCATTGTAAGGCACACATGTTCATTGTAAGGTAACCATGTTCATTGTAAGGTACACATGTTCATTGTAAGGCAGACATGGTCATTTTAAGGTATAGATTTTCACCATAAAGTGGACACGTTCATTGTAAGGTATACATGTTTAGTGTAAAGCGGACATGTTCAGTGTAAGTTAGACGTGTCCATTGTAAGGTACACATGTTCATTGTAAAGCACATATGTTCATTGTAAGGTAACCATGTTCATTGTAAGGTTCACATGTTCATTGTATGGTGCACATTTTGATTGTCACGTACACATGTTCATAATAAGGTACACATGTTCACTGTAAGGTAACCATGTTCATTGTAAGGCACACTTGTTCATTGTAAGGTTACATGTTTAGTGTAAGGCAAACAAGGTCAGCGAAAGCCAGACATGTTCAGTGTAAGGCGGACATGTCCATTGTAAGGTACACATGTTCATTGTAAGGCACACATGTTCATTGTAAGGTAACCATGTTCATTGTAAGGTAGATATGTTTATTGTAAGGTAGACATGTTTATTGTAAGGTAGACATGTTCACTATAAGGTAGACACGTTCATTGTAAGGTATACATGTTTAGTGTAAGGCGGACATGTTCAGTGTAAGGTAGATGGGTCAATTGTAAGGTACACATGTTCATTGTAAGGCACACATGTTTATTGTAAGGTAACCATGTTCATTGTAAGTTTCACATGTTCATTGTATGGTGCACAATTTCATTGTCACGTACACATGTTTATAATAAGGTACACGTGTTCACTGTAAGGTCCCCGTGTACATTCTAAGGTACACATGTTCATTGTAGGACACACATGTTCAAGGTATTGTAGACATGTTCATTGTAGGATAGACATGTTCACCATAAGGTCGACATGTTCATTGTAAGGTAGACATGTTCACTATAAAGTAGACATGTTCATTGTAAGGTATACATGTTTAGTGTAAGGCGGACATGTTCAGTGTAAGGTAGACGTGTTCATTGTATGGTAGACATGTTCACTATAAGGTAACCATGTTCATTGTAAGGCAAACATGTTCATTGTAAGGTAACCATGTTCATTGTAAGGTAGACATGTTTATTGTAAGGTAGACATGTTCACTATAAGGTAGACACGTTCATTGTAAGGTATACATGTTTAGTGTAAGGCAGACATGTTCAGTGTAAGGTAGATGGGTCAATTGTAAGGTACGCATGTTCATTGTATGGCACACATGTTCATTGTAAGGTAACCATGTTCATTGTAAGGTTCACATGTTCATTGTATGGTGCACACTTTCATTGTACCCTACACATGTTCATAATAAGGTACACGTTTTCACTGTAAGGCAACTATGTTCATTGTAAGGCACACATGTTCATTGTAAGGTTACATGTTTAGTGTAAGGCGGACATGTTCAGCGTAAGGCGGACAAGTTCAGTGTGAGTTAGACGTGTCCATTGTGTGATAGTCGTTTTCATTGTAAGGTTCACATGTTCATTGTATGGTGCACATTTTCATTGTCACGTACACATGTTTATAATAAGGTACACATGTTCACTGTAAGGTAACCATGTTCATTGTAAGGCACACTTGTTCATTGTAAGGTTACAGGTTTAGTGTACGGCAGACAAGGTCAGCGAAAGCCGGACATGTTCAGTGTAAAGCGGACATGTCCATTGTAAGGTACACATGTTCATTGTAAGGCACACATGTTCATTGTAAGGTAACCATGTTCATTGTAAGGTACACATGTTCATTGTAAGGCAGACATGGTCATTTTAAGGTATAGATTTTCACCATAAAGTGGACACGTTCATTGTAAGGTATACATGTTTAGTGTAAAGCGGACATGTTCAGTGTAAGTTAGACGTGTCCATTGTAAGGTACACATGTTCATTGTAAGGCAGACATGGTCATTTTAAGGTATAGATTTTCACCATAAAGTGGACACGTTCATTGTAAGGTATACATGTTTAGTGTAAAGCGGACATGTTCAGTGTAAGTTAGACGTGTCCATTGTAAGGTACACATGTTCATTGTAAGGCACATATGTTCATTGAAAGGTAACCATGTTCATTTTAAGGTTCACATGTTCATTGTATGGTGCACATTTTGATTGTCACGTACACATGTTTATAATAAGGTACATTTGTTCACTGTAAGGTAACCATGTTCATTGTAAGGCAGACATGGTCATTTTAAGGTATAGATTTTCACCATAAAGTGGACACGTTCATTGTAAGGTATACATGTTTAGTGTAAAGCGGACATGTTCAGTGTAAGGGGGACGTGTCCATTGCAAGGTAGACATGTTCATTGTAAGGCACATATGTTCATTGTAAGGTAACCATGTTCATTGTAAGGTTCACATGTTCATTGTATGGTGCACATTTTGATTGTCACGTACACATGTTTATAATAAGGTACACATGTTCCCTGTAAGGTAACCATGTTCATTGTAAGGCACACTTGTTCATTGTAAGGTTACAGGTTTAGTGTACGGCAGACAAGGTCAGCGAAAGCCGGACATGTTCAGTGTAAGGCGGACATGTCCATTGTAAGGTACACATGTTCATTGTAAGGCACACATGTTCATTGTAAGGTAACCATGTTCATTGTAAGGTACACATGTTCATTGTAAGGCAGACATGGTCATTTTAAGGTATAGATTTTCACCATAAAGTGGACACGTTTATTGTAAGGTATACATGTTTAGTGTAAAGCGGACATGTTCAGTGTAAGTTAGACGTGTCCATTGTAAGGTACACATGTTCATTGTAAGGCACATATGTTCATTGTAAGGTAACCATGTTCATTTTAAGGTTCACATGTTCATTGTATGGTGCACATTTTGATTGTCACGTACACATGTTCATAATAAGGTTCACATGTTCACTGTAAGATAACCATGTTCATTGTAAGGCACACTTGTTCATTGTAAGGTTACATGTTTAGTGTAAGGCAAACAAGGTCAGCGAAAGCCGGACATGTTCAGTGTAAGGCGGACATGTCCATTGTAAGGTACACATGTTCATTGTAAGGCACACATGTTCATTGTAAGGTAACCATGTTCATTGTAAGGTAGACATGTTTATTGTAAAGTAGACATGTTTATTGTAAGGTAGACATGTTCACTATAAGCTGGACACGTTCATTGTAAGGTATACATGTTTAGTGTAAGGGCGGACATGTTCAGTGTAAGTAGACGGTCAATTGTAAGGTACACATGTTCATTGTAAGGCACACATGTTTATTGTAAGGTAACCATGTTCATTTGTAAGGTTCACATGTTCATTGTATGGTGCACAATTTCATTGTCACGTACACATGTTTATAATAAGGTACACGTGTTCACTGTAAGGTAACCATGTTCATTGTAAGGCACATATGTTCATTGTAAGAATACATGTTTAGTGCAAGGTGGACACGTTCAGCGTAAGGCGGACAAGTTCAATGTGAGGTAGACGTGTCCTTTGTGTCATAGTCGTTTTCATTGTAAGGTTCACATGTTCATTGTATGGTGCACATTTTCATTGTCACGTACACATGTTCATAATAAGGTACACATGTTCACTGTAAGGTAACCGTGTACATTCTAAGGTACACATGTTCATTTTAGGACACACATGTTCAAGGTAATGTAGACATGTTCATTGTAGGATAGACATGTTCACCATAAGGTCGACATGTTCATTGTAAGGTAGACATGTTCACTATAAAGTAGACATGTTCATTGTAAGGTATACATGTTTAGTGTAAAGCGGACATGTTCAGTGTAAGGTAGACGTGTTCATTGTATGGTAGACATGTTCACTATAAGGTAACCATGTTCATTGTAAGGCACACATGTTCATTGTAAGGTAACCATGTTCATTGTAAGGTAGACATGTTTATTGTAAGGTAGACATGTTCACTATAAGGTAGACACGTTCATTGTAAGGTATACATGTTTAGTGTAAGGCAGACATGTTCAGTGTAAAGTAGATGGGTCAATTGTAAGGTACACATGTTCATTGTATGGCACACATGTTCATTGTAAGGTAACCATGTTCATTGTAAGGTTCACATGTTCATTGTATGGTGCACACTTTCATTGTCCCCTACACCTGTTCATAATAAGGTACACGTGTTCATTGTAAGGTAACTATGTTCATTGTAAGGCACACATGTTCATTGTAAGGTTACATGTTTAGTGTAAGGCGGACATGTTCAGCGTAAGGCGGAAGGGTTCAGTGTGAGTTAGACGTGTCCATTGTGTGATAGTCGTTTTCATTGTAAGGTTCACATGTTCATTGTATGGTGCACATTTTCATTGTCACGTACACATGTTCATAATAAGGTACACATTTACTGTAAGGTAACCGTGTACATTCTAAGGTACACATGTTCATTGTAGAGCACACATGGTCAATGTAATGTAGACATGTTCATTGTGGGATAGACATGTTCACTATTAAGGTAGACATGTTCATTTGTAGGTAAACATGTTCACTAAAGTAGACATGTTCAGTATAAGGTAGACATGTTTATTGTAAGGCAAACTTGTTCATTGTAAGGTTACATGTTTAGTGTAAGGCAGACAAGGTCAGCAAAAGACGGACATGTTCAGTGTAAGGCGGATATGTTTAGCGTAAGTCAGGCAGTGTAAGGCGGACATGTTCAGTGTAAGGCAGACATGTCCATTGTACGGTAGACGTGTTTATGGTAAGATACATATGTTCATTGTAGGACACCTTTGTTCATTGTAAGGCGAACATGTTCATTATGAGCTAGACATGTTCACTGTAAGGTTGACGTGTTCATTTGTGGTAGACATGTTCACGGTACGGTAGGCATGTTCATTGGAAGGTACACATGTTCATTGTAAGATAGACATGTTCAGTATAAGGTGGACATGCTCATTGTAAGGCACACTTGTTCATTGTAAGGTTACAAGTTTAGTGTAAGGCAGACAATTTCAGTGTAAGGTAGACGTGTCCATTGTATGGTAGACGTGTTCATTCTAAGCAACACATGTTCAATGTAAGGTAGACATGTTCATTGTAAGATAGACATGTTCACTATAAGGTAGACATGTTCAGGGTAAGGCGGACATGTTCAGTGTAAGGTAGACGTGGCCATTGCAAGGTAGACATGTTCATTGTAAGGCACATATGTTCATTGTAAGGTAACCATGTTCATTGTAAGGTTCACATGTTCATTGTATGGTGCACATTTGAATATCACGTACACATGTTTATAATAAGGTACACATGTTCACTGTAAGGTAACCATGTTCATGTAAGGCCACTTTTTCATTGTAAGGTTACAGGTTTAGTGTAAGGCAGACAAGGCCAGCGAAAGCCGGACATGTTCAGTGTAAGGCGGACATGTCCATTGTAAGGTACACATGTTCATTGTAAGGCAACATGTTCATTGTGGTAACCATGTTCGTTGTAAGGTAGGCAGCTTTATTGTAAGGTAGACATGTTCACATAAGGTAGACACGTTCATTGTAAGGTTACATGTTTAATGTAAGCGGACAAGTTCAGTGTGAGGTAGACGTGTCCATTTGTGTGATAGTCGTTTTCGTTGTAAGGTACACATGTTCATTGTAAGGCACACATGTTTATTTAAGGTAACCATGTTCATTGTAAGGTTCACATGTTGTTCATTGTATGTTGCACAATTTGCATGTTCACGTACACATGTTATAATACAGGTAGCCGTTTTCACTGTAAGGTAACCATGTTCAATTGTAAGCACATAATGTTCATTGTAAGATTACATGTTAGTGCATAGGTGATCACGTTTCAGCGTAAGGCGGACAAGGTTCAATGTGAGGTTAGAACGTGTCTTTTGGTGTCATACGTCGTTTTTCATGTAAGTTCACATGTTCATTTTTAGTGCACATTTTCTTGTCCAACGTACACATGTCATAATATGTCACAATGTTCACTGTAAGTACCGTGTACCTTCTAAAGTACACATGTTCATTGTAGGACACCATTTCAAGGTAATGTACGACCATGTATTGTAGGGATAGACCTGTCACCAACAGGTCGACAGTTTCCATTGAAAGGTAGACATGTCACTAAAAGTAGACATGTTCATTGTAAAGATATACCATGTTTGTATCAGGCGGACGATGTTCAGTGTAAGGTAGACGGTTCATTGTAATGTGTAGAATGTTCACGTATAAGGTAACCATGTTCATTGTAAGGCACACATTTCATTGTAAGGCAACCAATGTCATTGTAAGGTACATGTTTATTGTAAGGTAGACTGTTCACTATAAGGTAACACTTCGATTAAGGAAACATGTTCACTTGAAGTAGACATGTTCATAAAGGTAGAACCCTTTATGTAAAGACACTTGTTCATTGTAAGGGTACATGTTTAGTGGTAAGGCAGACAAATTCAGCAAAAAGACGGACTGTTCAGTGTGAGGCGATTTTTTAGTGTATCTCAGGGCAGTGTTAGGCAGGACATGTCAGTGTAAGGCAGACAGTCAATTGTAGGAACGTATTATTGGTAAGATACATAGTTCATTGTAGGACACCTTGTCATTGTAAGGCGGAATCAATGGTTCATTTTATGAGGTAGAACATGTTCACACTGTAAGGTTGACGTGTTCATTTGGGTAGACTTCAGGACGTAGGTCATTTTCATCGGAAGTACAGCATGTTCATTGTAAGATAGACATGTTCAGTATAAGGTGACCTGTTCATGGTAAGGCACACTTGTTCATTGTAGAGTTAACATGTTTAGTGTAAGGCAGACAATTGCAGTGTAAGGTAGACAAGTGTCCATTGATGGTAGACGTGTTTCATTCAAAGGTACACATTTCAGTAAGGTAACATGTTCATTGTAAGATAGATATGTTCACTATAAGGTAGACATGTCAGGGTAAGGCGGAACATGTTCAGGTAAGGTAGACGTTCATTGCAAGTAGAATGGTTCATGTAAGGCACATATGTCATTGTAAGGTAACCATGTTCAATTGTAAGCGTTCACATGTCATCTGTATGGTGCACATTTGATGTCACTACACATGTTCATAATAAGTACACATGTTCACTGTAAGGTAACCATGTTCATTGTAATAAGGCACACTGTTCATTGTAAGGTTACAGCTAGTGTAAGGCAAACAAGGTCAGGCGAAAGCCGGACATTGTTCAGTGTAAGGCGGACATGTCCATTGTATGGTACACATGTCAATGTTAAGGCACAATGTTCATTGTAACGAGTAACAATGTTCATGAGGTAGATAATGTTATTGTAAGGTGACAGTGTTTATGTAAGGTAGACATGTTCAAATATAAGGTAGACACGTTTCTATTGTAAGTAACATGTTTAGTGTAAGGCGGACAATGTTCAGTGTAAGGTAGACGGTCAAATTGTAAGGTAACACATGTTCATTGTAAGGCACACATGTTTTATTGTAAGGTAACCATGTTCATTGTAAGGATTCACATTGTTTCATTGTATGGTGGCACAATTTCATTGTACGTACACATGTTTATATAAGTACACGTGTTCACTTGTAATGTCCCGTGTAAACATTCTAAGGTACAACATGTTCATTGTAGGACACACAATGTTCAATGGGTAATGTAGCATTGTTCATTGTAGGATAGACATGTTCACCATAAGGTCGACATGTTTCATGTAAGGTAGACATGTTCACTATAAGTACGGACACTGTTCATTGTATCGTATACTGTTTATGTAAGGGGACATGTTCAGTGTAAGGTAGACGTGTTCATTTAGGGTAGACATGTCTCACTTAGTAACAGTACATGTTCATAGCACACATGTTCATTGAAGGTAACATGTCATATTGTAAGGTAGACTAGTTTGATGTAAGGTAGACATGTTTCCTATAAAGGTAGACACGTTCATGTAGGTAATCAGTTAGTGTAAAGGCAGACATAATTCCAGTTAAGTAGATGGGTCAATTGTAAGGTACACATGTCATTGAAAAAATAGGATAGAATGTCACGCATAAGGTTCGAACTATGTTCATTGGTAAGAGTAGACATGTTCACTATAAGTAGACATTGTTCATTGTACAGTATTACAGTTGTTGTGTAAGGAACGACATGTTAGGTAGGTAGACGTGTTATTGTAGGTGACATGTTCACTATAAGGTAACCATGTTCATTGTAAGGCACCACAGTTTCTTTGTAAGGTAACCATGTTCATTGCTAAGGTTAGACATCGTTTATTGTAAGGTAGACATTTCCTATAAGGTTAGACACGTTTTGTAAAGGTATACATGTATTTAGTGTAAGGCAGGACATATCAGTTAAGGTAGAGGTCAATTGTACAGTACAACATGTTATTGTTATGGCACACATGTTCATGTAAGGATAACCATGTCATGTAAGTTCATATGTTGCATTGTATGGTGACACTCTCCATTGTCCCCTAACAGCTGTTCATAATAAGGTACCACGTGTTCACTGTAAGGTATATGTCTATGTAAGGCAACATGTTCATTGTAAGGTGTAACATGTTTATGTTAAGCGACATGTTCAGCGTAAGGCGGACAATTCAGTGGAGTAGACGTGTCATGTGTGATAGTCGTTTTCATGTTAAGGTTTCACATTTCATTGTATGGTGCCATTTTCATTGTCCACGTAACATGTTCATAATAAGGTAGCACATAGTTTTACTGAAGGTACCGTGTAACATTATAGGTACACATGTTCATCTGTTGGGCACACATGTCAATGTAATGGAGACATGTTCATTTGTGGGATAGACATGTCACTATAAGGTTGACATGTTCAAATTGTAAGGTAAACATGTTCAACTAATAAAGTAGCATTTCAGTTAAGAGTAGACAGTTATTGTAAGGCACTATTGTTCATGTAAGGTTACTGTTTAGTGTAAGGAGACAAGGTTCAGCAAAAGACGAAACCCCAAATGTTTTTTCAGTGTAGAGGGGATTATGGTTTATGTAATCAGGCATGTGTAAGGCGGACATGTTCAGTGTAAAGCCAGACATATCCTTGTACGGTAGACGTGTTATGGTAAGATAACATGTCTTTGTTAGGACACCTTTGTTCATGTAAGGCGAACATGTTCATATTTGAGGTAGACATTGCACTGTAGCAGTTGACGTGTTGCATTGTGTAGACAATGTTCACGGAGTCGGTAGCATGTTCATCTGGAAGGTACACATGTTCAGTAAGGTGGACATGTTCATTGTAAGGCACTCTTGTTCTTGTAGGTTACAAGTTTAGTGTGAAGGCAGACAATTTCATTGTAAGGTAGTACGTGTTCCTTGTATTGTAGAACGTTGTTCATTCTAAAGCAAACATTGTCATGTAAGTAAGACATGTTCATCTGTAAGATAGACGATGTTCACTATAAGGTTAGACATGTTCAGGTAGGGCGGCATTGTTCGGTAAGTACAGTGGCCAATTGGCAAGGTAGACATTTCATTGTAATCACATATGTTCATTGATCAAGGAACCATGTTCATAGTAAGGTTCACATTTCATTGTATTGTTGCACCATTTTTGAATGTCACTACACATGTTTATAATAGGTACACATGTTCACTGTAAAGGTAACCATGTTTCTTGTAATCGCACACTTTTTCATTGTAAGTTACACGGTTGTAGTGTAAGCGACAAGGCCAGCGAAGCGCGGACGATTTTCAGTCTAAGGGACATTGGTCCTTGTTAGGACACATGTTCACTTGTAGGCACAACATGTTCATGTAAGGTACATGTTTGTTGTAAGTAGGCAGCTTATTGTAAGTAGACATGTGTCATATGAAGGTAGACAACGTCATTGTAAGGTAAACATGGTTTAGTGTAAGAGCGGACATGTTCAGTGTGAGGTAGACGGGTCAATTGTAAGGTACACATGTATTCTTGTAAGGCACCACTTTCATTGTATTTAACCATTGTCAATTGTAAGAGTTCACATGTTCATGTGGTGCACACTTTCATTGACACCTACACAGTCATAATAAGGTACACGTGTCACTGCAAGTAACTATATGTCATTGTAAGCCAGCACATGTTCATTGTAAGGTTACATGTTTATGTAGGGCGGACAAGTTCAGTGTGAGGTAGACGTGCCATTGTTGATAGTCGTTTCGTTGTAAGGTTCAATGTTTATCTGTAGGCACACATGTTCAATGTGTAGTAGAATGTTCATTTGTAAGGTAGACATTTAAACTGTAAGGGAGATGTTTGTTGTAAGAGGTACACCATTTCACTGTAATTAATACATGTTTATGTGTAAGGCAGACTGCAGCGAAAAGGCGGACATATTCGTGTCAGGCGGACTGTTTAGTGTATGGAGGCAGTGTAAATGGGGACATTTCATGTAAGAGGTACAAATGTCCATTGTATGGTAGACGTGTTTATTGTAAGAACACATGTTCATTGTAGGACACGCTTGTTCATGTGTAAGCGAACATGTCATTATCGAAGGTCAGACAGTTCACTGTAAGAGACGT
>JASGCC010004035.1:0-21460 GCA_030067915.1 Hydractinia echinata | reverse complement strand
CATGAAAATCATATTTTACATTACAAAAAAACTACTCTCTACACCACAGAAAATCATATTTTTATCCAGACCATGAAAATCATATTTTACATTTACAGAAAACCACCCTCTCCCACCATGAAAATTATATTTCACATCATTATTTACAGAAAACTACTCTCTACCACCATGGAAATTGTAATAATATGTCCTTGAGTGTGTAATTCTTCTTACTCAACCAATAAATAGTTCATGTCATAAGTCACAAATAAATTAAATGGCATAAGTTAAGAATCAATAACACAACTGTCATGATTATAATACTTCATCAACCGTGAATCAGCTATCAATAACGCAACTATTTTGAACACAACTCTTCTTCAGTTAACCTCATACAACGTATTTCAAAGCTGTTATCAGTTTCTTGTCTGTAAGAGATGTAGTAAGATTAGGTATTGTCTACGTATGGGACCTAAACACTTGACATGCAGGTGTCTAATAGATAAATATGAAAACTTAGTAAGTACCATAACCATGCAGCATAGCAAAAAAGAGTTATTACAAATCAACGGCAGGGGAGGCGGAATCCGCCCCCTCCCATATTCCTCGACCCCGGACCGAATAGGGTTAAAGGGACGGTATTTACTCCCCATGTTTTATGTTGTTTGTTATATGTTTTATGTTCATTTTTAACTTCTTTTTTATTCTTTCTTTTTTATCTCATAGTTGGTGAAAAAACCCTGCGCTTAATCTTTCTACTTTTGCCTACTATATATACATTATTTGATTCTTTTTTATTATTCTAAATTCATATATTACATTATTTTTTTCATGCCAAAATCATTCTATAAGATAAATCTCTCTACACTGACAAACCACTGATGATTTTCTCTAAAATAAAAAAAGTTTTTCTTACACAGCAAGTAATAACTTTTATTGATTCACACGTGACAAAATAATTATTATTACTTCGAATTGGTGTTGTGATTGATTCTCAGCACGACTTAGCACACCGACGCCTAAAATTTATAATGTTTTAGTTTTTTACATTTAAGTGAAGTATATTTTTTTCATCGCAATTTCATTGCATCGTCAAACGTAATTTATTAAACATTTCGTTCTTAAATAGCTATTTTCCGCGCATCTAAATTAACATTGTTCATAAAATGTCTTACCAAATAATCGTAATAGCACAATGTGAGTTAATATTTTAAGAAAAAATACGCATTTTTTTAATTGAAACATGTTTCGACATTTGGAAATATAATACACGATTTTGCACAGAAGTACGAAGAACGGTTTTCTAAAAGTACTTTAGAAAACTAGAGAAATTACATGTTAAACTAAATAAAGCTGAACTCGATATCAACTTTCATTGAACCTAATCTTGTAAAATCGCTAAGCTCTCTTACATCAGAAGTTATCAGACCAATCTGACGTCTTTATACTTACTAAACCAGGGTTTTTATCACCAGCTATGATGCAGTGGCGGATTCAGGAACAGCGAAATTACTACAAGACATATTCGGTTAATTGAATTATCACTTTCGATATCACTGTGACTAGCAAAATCAATATTATTTTCTCCAGTACTGAAGTTTGCCTATAAAATCCTGGATTCACCACTGCACTTTTCATCTTCTTCTTTCCCACAATCTTTTCATTCGTGCCCCGGACTTTCCCAGTTGAAAGAAGCTCTAACTCCGCTAGAAGTCTCCAACGACTCCGTGGTCCTTCCAATGTGCATCCAGAAAATCTGGTAAGAAATCAATACATTTTCTTTTCCATAGGTCGAGACATATAAGATAGTGTTTATAACAAAGTGCTAGGAATCTCATCTGTTTTTTAATTTTAGGGAACCGGTGCGTGTTCGGGCTAAACCTGACTGTTAACATGGACTGCTGATGCTGCTGCTGCTGGCTAGTATGATTAAAAATACAGTTGCCGCTCGATATGTGGAACCCCGGCTAAGTGAAACGTTAAATAAGTGGAACCATTTTCCCCGGCCCCTTGCATTGGCCTTTTCAAACTTTTATAATTTCCTTAGATAAGTAAAACCCAAAGTAGGTAGAAATTTGCTTAAGTGGAAACATTTTTCTGTCACTTAGCCAAATTAACCCTAATTCCGGAAATTCAACGTTCGAACGTGTTTTGTTTTACATTTAAATCACGGATATTTTAGGACTAACACGTGGGTGGTGACACATTAATGCTAATTTTCTGAAGGCAACATGTCGTCCGTACAGGCATCGAAAAGAAAGATTTAATCTAAACGTTTGTTTCAGAAATGAAACGCCTTTAAATAGGTCAAATATTTGAAAGAAAGTACACCAAAGCACACGATATCACATTAACCATAAAAAAGTAGCTCTCAAAAAATTGAACACGCTATGTCTAATTTTACCTCTTATGAAACCTTTTGCAGCTGTATTTTTTTAACAACTTTGGATAAGTGAAACGATCGCTAAGTGGGTCCATGAAAGTTCCACTTATCGGGCGGCAATTGTATTGTTAGAAGTATAATAAAAAAAAATATAAATATAAGCACAATAAATATAAATTTAATAAATTATAAATACATCTCTCTTCTTCCTACGTTTTTCCTCTTCTCTTTTAAAAGTTTTACTTTCTCACAAACTTTTTATCTAGAAAGTCTTGTGCTTATCCCCTACTTCTTATATACGTTTTACGGACATTTTTCCGTTAAAAATTTCGCTGCTTATTGTCCGCCTTCTTATTTGTTCTCCTAATTTTCAATTAGAGTACTTCTATACAAAGTTTTTATTCCCCCTTTTTTATTAGACCATCAGTTGCCATTAGGAATAACTTCACACTTTTTCGATTTCGTGCCACCTATCAGAATGGATACTTTGATAGCTTTTAGTGTTACGTTACTGTTTGTTTCATTGGCAATTTCTTCTTTGGTCATCGCAAAGGGAATGTGTGATTGTGAAATGAAATTATTATACTCCTATGCAATTTTGTTTTTTGTTTTTAAAATTCTGCTATCTGGATGTCGAGATAATAAATCGGTTGGGTTCTCACGCATCAACCTTGTGAACTGTGACAGTGAAATCTTATTATTGAAGGCGTAAGCTCCACCGTTTTATCCCGGACTGTACATATAAATATAAGTGAAATTCTTCTACATCGTAAACTATGGCTAAACCTTCGTTTTCACATTGCAAGCATCTTTTTCCTTATTAGACAATCGTTGGCTAGCGCATGCAACAATTTATTTGAATACCATGTCGATGATAGATTTGAGTAGGGATGGACTCCAGGCCGACTGGACTTCAATTTACTATCAGTTCTATTGATTTAGTAGGGTCAAAGTATGCCATGATAGTGTCATTGGTTAGATTTTTTTCAACATTTTAAAGACACTTTGTTGTTCGTCTTATCATTTCCATGGTTAATTTTTATAAGTCAGCCTGCAATTGAGTTCTGTCATGGTAAGGCAATCTTCTACAAGCCGAGAAACATAATTTGGTAATTCTAAGAGTGACTGGATCTCCTTGACACATGTGGGTGACTTCTAATGGCATTAATCTTATATTTATCTGGATAATACCATGTTTTAAAAATGTAGATTCGAGACCTTTGATTAAGAATAATAAGATAATTTTCTATATTGTCTCAGCCCTCAATGATAATTCTCTAATCCTTAGAAAGATTGGATCTCCTTGCCACTGTTATATAACGACATTCAGGGGCTGTTAATATGTCTGTTGATCTTGCCCGTCATAGTATAGATATTCTATAGTAGGGATAGAAAGTCTCTTCCTCTGTATAGCTTTAATACAACGTAGCATGTAAACACACACTTGATTCATGTACAACTAAAATACTGATCCATGATGTTAAGCTGTTAAAGGGCTCTTTCAAGATATAGAATGAGTATAGTCGTGATGATTTTACGGTTTTATCAATATGGAGCTTGACCTGGCCATTATTTAGTTTTTCAGTTTTATGCCCATTCTTTCTAACACTATAATCTCATCCTTTTTTGTAGGTTGAAAATGTAAATTTTAAGAATTTTTAGGTACTTAGCTGTTTTAACCCAACAAAGACTCTGACAACCTATGTAAAACGTGAAGTTTTTCAAGTACTACGCTTTGTGGAGTTCCAACAATTGTTTCAAATAAAACAAAGACGTTTTTTCTTAAGTTTATTAGTCCTCTTAAATTTTGTAATTTTTTTGTAAGCTTATAGACCGAACACATTTACAGTTGCTTAGTGAAATGTCAGCTACCTTGAAGGTGATATAATCTGGTTTGGATGACTGAGTTTATATTTTATCTAAACTGTCTTGAATGGTAGTCTCCTCTTCAGAACTTGTTTCTTGATCGCTACATGAATTGATTTTGACTTTACTTTTGAATGACACATTTGGGAGAAATGGTTAAGCTTGCTAATTGTGACATGTCTCACCATCTGCTGGATATGTGTTGATATGTGAATACTGTCCACCACAGTTATAACATTTTTGCTCTGGCTGGTTTGATTTGGTGTTCTGCCTTTTAATGTCTGTTTTTATTTACATGATTTATTCTCCCAATCGGTTTTCTTCAATTAAATCGCTATTTTTCTCGATTACTCTAGCTTGTGTTTCTGCTACTTAAATTGCTCTTCCGTGGTCTAGAATATTTTTCAATGTGAGATGTCATTGATGTAGACCATTTCGTCTCAGATTTGTTGATGTAAAGGTTATGATTATTTGACTCTTGATTTCATTATGTTTCTTATACCTATATATAAATATATATGTACCAATGTAATTTAAAAATAATTTAAAAAAGAAGACAATTCTTACCACTACTGTGCCACCACAATTCGTATGCTTGGTGATGTCTGGCTTGTAACAAAAGTTTCTCGGTTTGCTCAAATCCTCTGGAACTCTCTCACATCCTCTGGAACTCTCTTACATCCTTTCCCGTTCTTGGACCATGAGGGGTAAGTTATATTTGTACGTACGTAATAAATTATTTTTTTGAAAAATGTTACAAGATTCTTATGTTGACGAGAGAATTTTTTTGTCCGATATTTTTAGCATATTTGTTTATCTCTGCAAGTGTTAACCCTATTCATCCCGGGGCGTATGGAGAGAGGCGATTGGAGTGATGAAGGTTGGGGGGGAGAATATTTATTGAAATACAAGTTTTTGAAGACCCATTGTTCAGGGTATATCTTTCGCAAAAGAATAAAAGTATCCAAGTTAAGTTTTCTTTTGATACTTTTGATAACATTTTAATATTTCGCCATAATCCATTAACTAACTAAGGCGTGAGTTAAGCAACAATTGAAAAAATGATAGACTTTTAATGAGTTGTATTGTTCATTTCGTGCATTTGTTGTCACAATTTAATCAAAATTAATAATTTCACATGGCACCAAACCTCACAAACAACATCAATTTAAGGCAACATCAGAAAGTCCTAGAAAATCATTAACGCCCTGGGGTGTGAATGTGTGTTTGAGACAAGGGGCGCAAAATATTTGTACTACTTACAACGTGCGAAACTTAAATAAAGAGCTTCAATGAAAAAAATCACAAATATATCTAGAAACTTGAAAGTTTCAGGGCCATCGTGGTAACCGCTTGGGTATTATACCAAAATTATACCAGGTAGGGCATTTTGTCCACCTCCATCCGCATGAATAGGGTTAGCACTTAAGCATTGTCGGTTCTTTCAATACAGAGTTTAATTTTAATAATTTTAAATAATATTATTTATTTATTATTATTTATTATTTATTTATTATCTATATTATATTATTTATTTATTATAAATAATTTTATTTAGCGTTGCGACACCCATTCTTCCCACAATAACAACAACATCTTCTTGCTACTATCTTCTGCATACAGGTATGTTTTTATGCTTTCAAATTAACAAGGCTTACCAAATACTTTTTTTATTTGCTTACCGGAATGAATTGCACCACCTTTTTTTTCGTTGCTAATAAAAAGAATGAATTACACCTAACTAATGCTGTGTTGTTTTTCCTCAATAACTGGATTTCTATACCTTCTGTGTTTTTACTATTGTCTAGAGTAAATTCTATCTCCTCTGTTTTTGTAGTTTTTAAATGAGTGATTTTAATCCCATCCATTGCTGTTATTTTTCAAAATAAGTGGATTTAATCCCTTTTCTTTTTAACTATTGTCCAGAGTGAATTTCATCTCCTCTGTGTTTGCTGTTTTTAAATCAGTGATTTTAATCCCATCCATTGCTGTTGTTTTTCAAAATAAGTGGATTTATATCCCTTTTCTCTTTAACTATTGTCCAGGGTGAATTCCATCTCCTCTGTGTTTGCTGTTTTTAAATGAGTAATTTTAATCCCATCCATTGTTGTTTTTCAAAATAAGTGGATTTATATCCCTTTTCTTTTTAACTATAGTCCAGAGTGAATTTCATCTCCTCTGTTTTTGCTGTTTTTAAATTAGTAATTTCAATCCCATTCATAAGTATGTGGATTTATATCCCTTTTATTTTTTAACTATTGTCCAGAGTGAATTTCATCTCCTCTGTATTTGCTGTTTTTAAATCAGTGATTTTAATCCCATCCATTGCTGTTGTTTTTCAAAATAAGTGGATTTATATCCCTTTTCTTTTTAACTATTGTCGAGAGTGAATTCCATCTCCCCTGTGTTTGCTGTTTTTAAATGAGTGATTTTAATCCCATCCATTGCTGTTGTTATTCAAAATAAGTGGATTTATATCCCTTTTATTTTTTAACTATTGTCCAGAGTGAATTTCATCTCCGCTGTTTTTTTTTAAATGAGTGGATTTATATCCCTTTTATTTTTTAACTATTGTCCAGAGTGAATTTCATCTCCTCTGTTGTTTTTCAAATAACTGGGTTTATATCCCTTTTATTTTTTAACTATTGTCCAGAGTGAATTTTATCTCCTCTGTTTTTTTTTAAAATGTGCGATTTCAATCCCTTCATTGCTGTTATTTTCTAAATAAGTGGATTTCTATCCCTTCTAAGTAATTATTATTGTTCAGAGTGAATTCCATCTCCTCTGCTTTTTAAAAATTAATTTTTCCCCTCGGTTGATAAGCGCGAGTGAAGTTCATCTTCTCGTTTGCTTCCCAATTAATTATGCCGTTAACAGAAAGCGTCTTTCGTTGTGTTATCAAAATATATGCGGAAAAATATTAATTATAATAAATTATAGAAATTTTGTCGAACATTTTCGTCTTATGTTATATGTTGTATATGTTGTAATAGGATTTAAAATAAGGGTGGAGATACCGGAAGTGAAGGAATTATAACATCACAAAATTTATTCGTCCTTAGCAATCATACAAAATTTCCTCTATTATTTATTTAAGCCAAAAAGATCCCAATAAGCATTTTGTAAGGTCAACATATTACTTTTGAAAATAAAAATTTAGTTTTTATAGAATAGTAATCAATAATAGTCAGTTCAACGTTCTAAATAACAAAATTTATCATCTATACATTAAATATAGTTTACATTAGAAGTTTAGTTTCATACCTGACAAACAGTCATTTGAAGGCTTTAGGCAAGTGCCTATCATAATGCCAATTTAAAGTTTTGAAAAAGTCATTATACAATTTGCCGCTCTTGTTGTCACATATGTTTTTCAATTGAAACGACGCATTTCCAACAAGCTTATGTTAGCGGATACTGTTCTTCAATTAAAGGTAACTCTCTAATTATCGTCCTTTCTGCAAAACTTACGACAGTGAAATTAGCAATTCTGTATTTCAGTTACTTCTGCAATTGTAATTTTACAATCGATTCTAACTCCTCTGTTTGCGTTATTTTTCTATTATTTTGTAGTTTAAAATTTGTTGTTTAAAATTTTGTAGTTTTATATTTTATTAAAAAAATGTTTAGATCAGCAAAAAATACAATCGAGTGCATCTCATGTGTTGGATGACAAACAGTTCTAAAAATGCTTTCAAAGAAGAATGGACAACATTTAAAGTCTTTGTACGTTGGTTTTATCCATAGAATGTAAAGGTAACACATTTTCAACGTTGTTCTGCTTATCACAATTTTCAAAAGTGGCAGGTGACACTTGTTCTTTAGGAATTCAGTTATAGTATAAACTTTTTTTATTTATTTAAATAAAGATCTTGGTAATTGCGTATCATGCATAACATTTGTAAAGCCTACACACGATTTACTTTCATCGTCAGAAACTCGTGTATTCTTAAATGTGATGCGTGTCTAAATTGAATTTGTATTCGTAACTGTACTTTTGTTTTATTAGATTGCTATTCCAATCGGCTGATGTGACAAAGTTCTGTCAAATATAACGTTACTGGAATAATAAAAATGTTCAGCTACGAAAGGCGTGCAAGTACAACAGCCGCTTAACTGGACAACCGCCTAAGATATCAATCCTATTTTCATGCTGAACGTTAAGCAGAATGAATCGATTCACACTTTCATAGTTTCTGCCATGACTCGGCTTGGGTCTGAACCCAATACCTTCCTCACTGGCGGCAAACGCTCTACCACAAGGCCAATGTGAGACCTGTATGGGGATTTATAGTACATATACATCTTCTATTTGAACTACGTAAGTTGTGCAAACACAGGAACCGCATAATTAGAGAATCGCCAGATATATATCAATCCTATGCTTATCTCAACGCAAAGTAACAAGAAACGATCCACTCTTGAGTAGTAACTAGCTGTGGTGCAACCTGTCAATGTATTTTGCTTCCTTGTCAGAGTACGTGGTATCAATGCAATTATTGAACAAAAATGGCGCACGGCTGTTACGGTAATTTGACAGTTTGATCTCAAAATAAACGAATGGGATAGTCAAAGAGGTATAAACAATCCTAAACACATAAGGAGTGGATCAATAAATATATATGGCGAGTTTTCGATTATCGTTGATTATGTGATTTAGTTATGTTGGCTAACGAAGAACATTGTCTTGTAGGTAAGAAAGAAATTTTTACCTATTTAGATCTAAGGTTAGGCTATCTATTAAAAATATTTTCCACAAAACAAATTTTAAAATTTACTTTTGGCATTCATAACAAGTGAACGTTATATTGGAACACAGCTAAAAATATTTCTGAACCAGTTCTTTTTTTTTAATTTTTATATTTTATTTTTTTAATCGGGAAAAAAATTAAGTAATTTTTTTTAAAGGATTATAGAAATATACACGTCATTTGTGTTTTTATTGTCTGAAATAAATCATGAATTTATATTTAGTCAAAGAATTGAATATAATTTGTTGCCAGTGAAAATGTCGTACACTTCTGATGCATGTTTATAATTATAGGCCGAAGAAAAAACATGACACGACAACAAGAAACTAATGGTTATTTTCAACAATTTGTGAAGAAGCTTACAATTTCAATGGTTTCCAGAAAAGACAATGTGTTATTGAGAAGAGATGTTATGTTTTTAATTGTACAAAGTGCTAATATCTTTAATTGTACAAAGTGCTAATATTTTTGCATCTAATCATGTAATTGTAGCTATTTACTGCTTTCCAACGTTTTATTTATTTTGACAAATAAATTGCTTTGTTTTTTGAAATGACAACCTGTCAATGCAGAAATACTGTTAATGCAAACGTTTGTTTGTATATTTTTAATTGCGCATTGACTAAATCATTTTTAAAAGTGTATTTTTTTGCTTCTGGTTATTTTTTGCTGCTAATATGCGATATCATAAGCTATTGGAAATGCCTCTGACGCAAATTGTTCTGCAGACAACATGAGAAACACAACGCGATATTTTCCTCCTTTGTTAGCTTTTACGTGTAAGTCATAGTAGAGAATTGATAGCATCATGATATGGACTAAAAGAGCTAGGCTATATTTAGTAAAATATATATATAGTGCATCGAGAGAGTTAGTTTGAAGTTTAGCTTACGCTTTAATGAATTTGTCATCCATCATTTCATCACATCTTGTCCTGGTTTTGATTATTACGTACAAATGATGTAGAAATGAATGATTTTATCATTCTTTTAAGTAATTCCCTAAATTACCTGAGGAAATTACAATTTGGAAGAATTTGATTGAATATATTTTTAAAATAATATAGATACCCGTACAGCCACCATTTTTGAGCAGTGAACAAAAATACTTATATTTTATATTTTATGACATCTAATTTTATACATAAATTCTACCACTAGAAGGCATGTTTCATTGTCTAAATGACATGCCACTATTTTATAAATTCTTATTGTTAGAATCCAATATATCATAAAGCCTACTATTTAAGGGGTTATTTATTGTATAAATGAAATTTTATGAGATAGCATATACTTTATGATGTTACTATCTTTTATAATTCTAATTTGGAATATTTTATGCCTACCATTTACGAAAAAAAAATTTGTGATAAATTTCGTACGAAAGTCGATAATTGTACGGAGTTGTGAGCATATCATCAAAATGGATAATTTAGTCTTAGTACGATTTTAAAAGCTTGGCTTGAACGTAAAATGGAAATCAATTTTGTTGCCTGTCAACCGAAAGTCGATAAATGTACGGAATTGTGGGCATATGATCCAAATGGATAATTTAGGCCTCGTTTAATTTTGCAAGATTGGTTTGAAGGCGAAATTGGAAGCGATTTTGTTGTTTAGCAAGTGAAAGTAGATAATTGTATTACATAGCAGTGAGCAGATATTGAATACGAAAGACTCCATTGTGCTATCAGGACGCAAGTATTCTCGTTGTATGGCAATCTAACGTATTCAGCTACAGAAAGAAAGTTTCAAATCGGACTATTTATTTAGACCTTATCTCATCAAAATAATCGTGGCAGCATCAGCACAAGGTAAGATACGAAATTAATATCCTTTCCTGCAAACCATATCAAGCTCATAAGTAACTTGAAAAACTAATTTTATTTTCATACAAAATAATTCCAATACCTTTTTTACACATCTGTCCAACATGTTCCATATTTATTGCTTTTTATGTCTTATTCTTTTATTAATTTTAGGTCAAAAAGCTTCAGAGTAGTGGCAAGTATACGATAAATTTCGCCTTTGCTGTTCGTTACATTTTAACACTCCTATTGCGAAAACCATCGGAAGTTATGAAGTTAAAATCACGGAAATGTGGAAAGGAGAGAAAAATAATTAAGTTCGTAACCACAAGCAATTAAGAAGCCTTTTTTATGTAAGTAACACGTATTTCGAGCTTCAGCTAACTTAGGACTAGGATATTAGGCTATTTTACTAGATCCAAAATCTTAAACGGTACTAATTTTTCTTGATGTCAGCATGCCCAGTTCTTCGATTGTTTAGACCTTTTTAGTCCTGGCAAAGTTGTATTGTTTGGCCATTCTAAAAAAGCGCCTACAAACTGCTTTTCACATAATTATTTTGCCAAGCAATGCAGAAATAATTTTTTTTAATTAGCCATAATTTTTTAGCCAGCGTGGAAACACAGTATTTACTGGGATGTTGGTTAGAATAACTGACCAATTTACATGCTAATTCCAAAACACAACTCCAAATTCGGAAAAAACATCTGAGTTTATTAAACAAAATACCACATTAGATCCAATAACTTGCTAATTAGAAATTTTTGCTGGTGGTGGTGCATAATATAGACTATCATCTATTACAGTAGCACCTAAGGTTTACCTGTGATTGGAGATACTGAACCAGGCCAAAATTCGGCTTTCCAAACAGGATGGTTCTTTTCTCCGAAAAAATGCGGAATACAAGCTAGGTCAACCCATCTTTTTCAAAACAGACTACTTTTATCAAATTTAAAAATTAGAAAAAAATGTTACCTATAATTTGGATTCTTGTGATGGTGGTTGTGGTGCCTAACATCTATGAACGTTTTCGTAATTCCGGAACATATTTTCTTCAGATTATAAATCAAAATATCTGAATATTTTATATGCTTAACACATATTCCATATTATCTAATTCTAAAATCAGTGAAATGATCTAAGATTAGAGAAAATTTTATAGTACAATCCTATGTTACTAATTGAAAGCTTTTAGTGGTAGTGGCGGCAGCGGTGCGTAACATGTCTTAATTTATCTAATTCTAAAGTCAAGGAATAAACATTAAATTTGGAAATAAAAGTTGTGGTGCTATAAATCAATGCAATTTTTCGTAATTCTAGAATAAATTGTTTTCAGATGTTGAATTAAGATATCTCAATGAATTACTACTTTGCTAATTGGAAACTTTTGGTGGTGCTGGTGGTGCTTAAAATATATGTTATGTTATCAAATTTAAAAATCCGAAAATTATCTCAATTTACCACAAGTCCAAAATTAGAAATATAGTATTATGTTTTAAAGCAAAATTTTACAAAGAATACTATTAATTTGCTTATTATAATTTTGTGCTGGTGGTTGCATCTATGCACGTTTGCCTAATTCTAGAATAAATTGTTTTCAGATTGTGAATTAAAATACTCAATGAATTTCTACTTTGCTAATTAGAACATTTTGGTGGTGGTGGTGGTGCTTAACATTGTCTTTATTTATTCAATTCTAAAATCAGAGAAATAATATCAAATTTTGAAACAAAATTTTACCTAGAATAAAATTAATTCGTTTCTTATAATTCTGTGCTGGTGATTGCAGTGCTTAACATCTATGCAAGTTTTCGTAATTCTCAATTAAATCGTTTTCAAATTGTCAATCAAAATGTCTCATTGTATTACTATTTTGTCAATTAGAAAATTTTCTGCTTACCTTTTTTCTGAAAGAGTTTTATAGATATTTGTTAATGCATGGCTTAATCAAAAATTCAGCCAGTTGATCGAAGCTCCTAGCCAGCGTGGAAAGGTTCAAGCCAGTATTAACTGGGATGTTGGTTAGTACTGCCGGCTAGATTACCTATTAATTCTAAATTATTATACCAAAATTGGAAAATAATGTGGGAACAGCAAACAAAAAGTCACACAAAAATATATTACCTATTTCCAATCTAATTCTAAACTGAAGAAGGTTATTTTTACATTATCAGGCAAAATGCAGAGTATAATACTAGTATCTTGCTAATTAGAGAAATTTAATAGCAGTGGTGCTTGACATATATTCCATATTATCTATTGCCAAAGCCAGGGAAATTATCTGAGCAAAAAATATATAGTGCAATTCTACATTACTTATTACAAACTTTTTGAGATTAAATTGTTTTCAGATGTTGAACTAAAATATCTCAATGAATATTTACACTTTGCTAATTAGAAAATTTGGTGGTGGTGGTGGTGCTGAACATTGTCTTTATTTATTCAATTCTAAAATCAGAGAAATAATATCAAATTTTGAAACAAAATTATACCTAGAATAAAATTAATTCGCTTCTTGTGATTTTGTGCTGGTTGTGGTGCTTAACATCTATGCAAGTTTTCTTAATTCTAGAATAAATTGTTCTCAGATGTTAAACTAAAATATCTCAATGAATTTCTACTTTGCTAATTAGAACATTTTGGTGGTGGTGGTGGTGCTTATACCTAGAATAAAATTAATTCGCTTCTTATAATTTTGTGCTGGTGATTGCAGTGCTTATCATCTATGCAAGTTTTCGTAATTCTAAAATAAATTGTTCTCAGATGTTGAACTAAAATATCTCAATGAATTTCTACTTTTCCGAATTAGAACATTTTGGTGGTGGTGGTGGTGCTTAACATTGTCTTTATTTATTCAATTCTAAAATCAGAGAAATAATATCAAATTTTGAAACAAAATTTTACCTAGAATAAAATTAATTCGTTTCTTATAATTTTCTGCTGGTGATTGCAGTGCTTAACATCAATGCAAGTTTTCTTAATTCTAGAATAAATTGTTCTCAGATGTTGAACTAAAATATCTCAATGAATTTCTACGTTGCTAATTAGAACATTTTGGTGGTGGTGGTGGTGGTGCTTAACATTGTGTTGATTTATTCAATTCTAAAATCAGAGAAATAATATCAAATTTTGAAACAAAATTATACCTAGAATAAAATTAATTCGCTTCTTATGATTTTGTGCTGGTTGTGGTGCTTAACATCAATGCAAGTTTTCTTAATTCTAGAATAAATTGTTCTCAGACGTTGAACTAAAATATCTCAATGAATTTCTACTTTGTTAATTAGAAAATTTTGGTGGTGGTGGTGGTGCTTAACATTGTGTTGATTTATTCGATTCTAAAATTACAGAAATAATATCAAATTTTGAAACAAAATTTTACCTAGAATAAAATTAATTCACTTCTTATAATTTTGTGCTGGAGATTGCAGTGCTTAACATCTATGCAAGTTTTCGTAATTCTCAATTAAATCGTTTTCAAATTGTCAATCAAAATGTCTCATTGTATTACTGTTTTGTCAATTAGAATATTTTCGGCTGACCTTTTTTCTGAAAGAGTTTTATAGATATTTGTTAATTCATGGCTTAATCAAAAATTCAGCCAGTTGATCGAAGCTCCTAGCCAGTGTGGAAAGGTTCAAGCCAGTATTACTGGGATGTTGGTTAGTACTGCCGGCTAGATTACCTATTAATTCTAAATTATTATACCAAAATTGGAAAATAATGCGGGAACAGCAAACAAAGCATGACCCGAAAATATATTACCTATTTCCAATCTAATTCTAAACCGAAGAAGGTTATTTTTACATTATCAGACAAAATGCAGAATATAATACTAGTATCTTGCTAATTAGAGAAATTTAATGGCAGTTATGCTTGACATATATTCCATATTATCTATTGCCAAAGCCAGGGAAATTATCTGAGCGAAAAATATATAGTGCAATTCTACATCACTTATTACAAACTTTTTGAGATTAAATTGTTTTCAGATGTTGAACTAAAATATCTCAATGAATATTTCCACTTTGGTAATTACAAACTTTTGGTGGTGGTGGTGGTGGTGGTGGTGCTTAACATATGTGTTAATTTATTTAATTCAAAAATCAGAGAAATAATGTTAAATTTTGAAACAAAATTTTACCTAGAATACTATTTATTTGCTTCTTATAATTTTCTGCTGGTGATTGCAGTGCTTAACGTCAATGCAAGTTTTCTTAATTCTAGAATAAATTGTTCTCAGATGTTGAACTAAAATATCTCAATGAATTTCTACGTTGCTAATTAGAACATTTTGGTGGTTGTGGTGGTGCTTAACATTGTGTTGATTTATTCAATTCTAAAATTACAGAAATAATATCAAATTTTGAAACACAATTATACCTAGAATAAAGTTAATTCGCTTCTTATAATTTTGTGCTGGTGATTGCAGTGCGTAACATCTATGCAAGTTTTCGTAATTCTAGAATAAATTGTTCTCAGATGTTGAACTAAAATATCTCAATGAATTTCTACTTTGCTAATTCAAACATTTTGGTGGTGGTGGTGGTGGCGCTTAAAATATGTGTTGATTTATTTAATTCTGAAATCAGAGAAATAATATTAAATTTTGAAACAAAATTTTACCTAGTATAAAATTAATTCGCTTCTTATAATTTTGTGCTGGTTGTGGTGCTTAACATCTATGCAAGTTTTCTTAATTCTAGAATAAATTGTTCTCAGATGTTGAACTAAAATATCTCAATGAATTTCTACTTTGCTAATTAGAACATTTTGGTGGTGGTGGTGGTGCTTAACATTTGTGTTGCTTTATTCAATTCTAAAATCAGAGAAATAATATCAAATTTTGAAACAAAATTTTACCTAGAATAAAATTAATTTGCTTCTTATAATTTTGTGCTGGTGATTGCAGTGCTTATCATCTATGCAAGTTTTCGTAATTCTAGAATAAATTGTTCTCAGATGTTGAACTAAAATATCTCAATGAATTTCTACTTTGCTAATTAGAACATTTTGGTGGTGGTGGTGGTGCTTAACATTGTCTTTATTTATTCAATTCTAAAATTACAGAAATAATATCAAATTTTGAAACCCAATTATACCTAGAATAAAATTAATTCGCTTCTTATAATTTTGTGCTGGTGATTGCAGTGCGTAACATCTATGCAAGTTTTCGTAATTCTAGAATAAGTTGTTCTCAGATGTTGAACTAAAATATCTCAAGGAATTTCTACTTTGCTAATTCAAAAATTTTGGTGGTGGTGGTGGTGATGCTTAACATATGTGTTGATTTATTTAATTCTGAAATCAGAGAAATAATATTAAATTTTGAAACAAAATTTTACCTAGTATAAAATTAATTCGCTTCTTATAATTTTGTGCTGGTTGTGGTGCTTAACATCTATGCAAGTTTTCGTAATTCTAGAATAAATTGTTTTCAGATGTTGAATTAAAATATCTCAATGAATTTCTACTTTGCTAATTAGAACATTTTGGTGGTGGTGGTGGTGCTTAACATTGTGTTGATTTATTCAATTCTAAAATCAGAGAAATAATATCAAGTTTTTAAACAAAATTTTACCTAGAATAAAATTAATTCACTTCTTATAATGTTGTGCTGGTGATTGCAGTGCTTAACATCCATGCAAGTTTTCGTAATTCTCAATTAAATTGTTTTCAAATTATCAATCAAAATGTCTCAATGTACTACTATTTTTAGCTTAACCTTTTTCTCAAAGATTTTTGTAGATATTTGTTAAATCATAGCTTAATCAAAAATTCAGCGAGATAATTGAAGCTCTTAGCCAACGTGGAAAGGCTCAACCCAGTATTTACTGGGATGTTGGTTAGTACTGCTGGCTAGATTACCTATTATTTCTAAAATATTGTGCCAAAGTTTGAAAATAATGTGAGAATAGCATCACAAGAAAATATATTACCCATTTCCCATCTAATTCAAAGACGAAGAATGTTATTTTTACCTTATCAAAGAAAATACAGAACATAGTACTAGTACCTTGCTAATTAGAGAAATTTGCTGGCAGTGGTGCTTAACACATATTCCATATTATCTAATTCTAAAATCATGGAAATAATCTGCGATAAGCGAAAAATATATATTGCAATCGTCTTGAAAATGTTGGTGGCGGCGGCGGCGGTGCTCATCGTCTGTGTTATTTTATCTAAGTAGAAAACTTATTCGAAGTTACGAAACAAAATATGACTTAGAATACTGTTAATTTGCTGCTATAATTTTTGTTCTGGTTGTTGTGGTGCTATACATCTATATTTTTGTAATTCGGGAATAAATTATCACATAATATAAATATAGTACTTCTTTGTTAAATAAAAACTGTTGGTAGCGGTGGTGATCGTGCCTAACATATGTGTAATTTGATCTAATTAAATTGAAATTGAGTAAAGTGATACTCTTTGCTTTTTTGAAACAACTCCAAAAGGACGTCTTTGCAAACATTTTTTGTAGATAATTTTTTTTGATAGTCCTTATAAAAAATTCAGCTTCTAGCCAGCGTGGAAAGGTTCAACCCAGTATCTACTGGGATGTTGGTTAGTACTGCTGGCTAGATTACCTAATAATTTTAAATTATAATTCAAAAATTGGAAAATAATGTGAGAGCATCATAGCATCATTGATCCTCAATCAGGTTTCAACTAGTTCAAGTTTGAAGAACAGAATAGTGAAATTTTCATACAAAGACGAAGGAAATCTTCGTGATATAAAGAAAAATAACGGATAAATTGTTACCAAGTTGATGATTAATGAAAGAGCCATCCGATGAAAACGTCGTCGATATAAAGGAAAATAACAATGGATAAAGCTTTAACCAGGCTGATATTCGTGAAATCGCCATCGAATGAAAACGTAGTCGATATAAAGAAAAATAACAACGGATAAAATTTGTACAAAGCTGATCATTCATGAAAAAGCCATCTAATGAAACGTAAGTTTTACAATATAAAATAATTCAAATGATGACAGGCCTGTCAACCTTCCACGAAAATCCATTTAGTTTCAAATGTTTCAAACGGGTAGGTCGCCATTCTTCGATGTAATAAATTTAATTCTGCTTTGTTTTGAAGAATTTAGAATTAAAGTAATATTTGATTTATTTAGTAAGGTCAAAAAGGTGACGGTCCCTTGGTACTAGTTGCTGATATCGAAAACCTCCTAATGGAATTGAAATTAATGGTAAAATAATTAGTTCTTTACTAACCTTTTGTAAAATATCCTCAGCCTAATTATACATGACAACAGCTTTTACTTAAAACTTGAATTTCAGGTTCGTTACGACGAAGTTGTCTAATTCTCAGGATTTTCGTGTATATTATATGAAGATATTTGAAAAATTGACAGCAAGATTATTTGGTAGACCTGTAAAATTCCAGATATGAATCAAGAAGAAAAAGGTAACTGATCGGTTGGAGACAAGTGGATTTTCGAGAGAAAGATTGAGATGAACGACAACACTCGTAGTGGTGAGTAACTCGCATATTTCTACTTAAATCATTGTTATTGTAATTATATATTTCTAGCATTAATTACCAGTTTCTGAAAACTCAGAACTGGTGTAGATGATTACCAAGTCACTAACTTTAATATTAAACTTTAATATACTTTAATATTAGCTGACCTCCAGTCTACCTTAATCCGTTAGGTGAAGGAACCCTCTCAGTACTAATTTTCTCTTGCGTCGATCAAACAGAAGATGAAAGAAGTATGCGTGCGCGTGTGCTTTGTATTGCGATTGCTAGAAAAATATATTTTTAAACTTTTATTACAGGTTTTAAATTGACTAGTAACTTTTTAACACCTTGGATATCTACTTAACGCGCATTTTTAAAATAATTATTTTCCTAGAATATGGTTGCTGAACCAACCAGTATACAGTCCAAAAAATTACCAGAATATTTAACTTGGATTCGAACGATATCACTAAAAAAATCAAGAAAGCTATTGCTGATTCAATGAACTAGATTGTGCTGATGACAACCTAAAGTATAAAGCGATCACTAGAAGACACAGTGGAAGAAAGGTTCAGTTCAAACACTCGAAGGAAATGGACAAGGCTGTGAACAAGATCATGCCAAACTTGAACGACAAAATGTTTAAGGGACAGAATCTGATTAAAATATAAGATAGAGGAAAGCACGGTTGAAAGGTAGTAGATTGTTATCGGTCTAACACGATTATCTTTAATTTAGACGACGAAAAAATGTTGGCCAAGTCAAGGAGGGAAGCGACTTTAAATTGCGTAGAGGTGATAGCTATAAGATTTAGGTCAGAAACCAGAACAAATAAGAACATCAAAACCTTTATTTCTTACAGATCTAATCTCAAAAATTTTTAAAAAGAGGTACATTCTAATACACCTGCCCTGACAAACGAAACATAAGTGCATGTAGCTAGAATTCTTTCTGTAGTCAGCTCAAAGCAAAAGATTGAAAAAGCGAGAATAATTTTTCATGCGTTGATCTACAATTAGACATTTATAGATGTGTGGCGCTTCGGGAACTTTAATTCTACCAGTGTGGCTTTCAGCGTATTATTAGCGCTGTTCTCTCCAAATGGTTTATTCTTCTGTATTTCAACAACAAAATTAATAGACTCTGTGACGAAGAAGTCCGCATGACAAGCATTGATACTCCTTGACGGAGGGTACTTGAGCCGTGAAAAAAGAACTGATACTCCTTGCCGGAAGTCTACTCCCGTGAAGAAGAACAAGATTTGAATCTTCTTCTTTTTTCTTTAAAATTGTTAATTTTAAAATGTGCCCGAGAATGATGAAATCAAAGAAACAGCTGATGGTTTACGTGGTGTGGTGTAAAGACAACAACGAGATGAAGAACTTGTCACCAGACCTTCTTATGTTGCAATTCGTTGACACCTCGTTTTGGAGACCTCGAACAAAGAATGTATTAACAACTGCAATTTACGGTATCAGATGGTCTCACCATATTAATGGATTTTTTTTACTTATACATCTTCTCATTGTTGATATGGCATTTGAAGGTGGTCTGGTGTCTCATTTCAAAGTGGTTGAATAAATAACTTTTCCGAATTTACGTTATTACTGTGGCTTTTTTCGAATCCCAAAGTTGCTGAGTATTAGGTTCAGACACATCACGATATCAGGCACTCATTTGCATAAAACGACCATCATAGAGATGGAAAAATGATAGCGATAACCTTCTGTAACGTTGCCTCCCTTGAAAAAAAAGGTTCAGGTTGCAATCTTGATAGCATGCAAGGTTCGCGGTGGGGAAATAGAAAATGAGGCAAACCTCTCTGGAAATTAACGGCTTGAATAGTTTGCGTTATAGTTGTGCTACAGCAGCGACATAGAATAATGTGGACGAAAGACTTATTTCTAAGCAAGGTCGTTGGATTTAGAACAGGACAAGAATACGCTACATAAAAGATTCTCTCGAGAATAGGTTTTTTTACATCTTTTATCTCTCTGAACTACTGTTCAGACCAGCTAAGAGCAATTATGCCGGGAGGAAAGTTGCTTTTCTTATAATCAAGTATTTCCAGGTGTGACGAGTGAAAAGTCATAAACGATTTCCCTACAGTTTGGGAACGAATTGGATGTTGTGTGGGTCAAAATGGTAGCATTTGTTGCTAAACAGCATACAGTATAGTCACAAAAAATTAATTATTGATGCTTTTATTTTCCCGGTGACGTGGCACGCAGAAAATAACTAAAGTCAAACGAGACAAACGGAATCGATAACAGAGACCTAGATACCGAAATGTATTATATAGTCTTTCTTATATCTTCTGTCTATGTAATGTTTATGTAATGAACGTAATCTGCTGGCGGATGAGATGCAAGCCAACATGTCAAACAAGTTTGTAAAATGATTCTCTCTCAGTAATCTCCGCAGAAAAATGATGCACCTTGATATACCCGTTAGGGTTACACAAAACATTAAATGTTTCTTAGTACTTCTGCCATTTCCTACTAATGTTCTTATAAATATTTTACTTTTGTTTAGTTCAAAATTTCGTCATGCTGCAAGTGCTCACTTCCACATATTTACGTTATGTCTTGGTTCGATGAGTATTCGATGAAAAAGCGTTATTTCCAATCATACTTGTAGAGGACCTTTACAAGACTGTCTATTTATTATGTCCATTTGTTTATGCGTTTATTCGTTCGTTCGTTCGTTCGTGCGTTCGTTCGTTCGTTCGTTCGTTCGTTCGTTCGTTCGTTCGTTCGTTCGTTCGTTCGTTCGTTCGTTCGTTCGTTCGTTCGTTCGTTCGTTCGTTCGTTCGTTCGTTCGTTCGTTCGGTCGGTCGGTCGGTCGGTCGGTCGTCGGTCGGTCGGTCGGTCGGTCGTGGTCGGTCGGTCGGTCGGTCGGTCGGTCGTGGTCGGTCGGTCGGTCGTGGTCGGTCGTGGTCGGTCGGTCGTCGTGGTCGGTCGTGGTCGGTCGTGGTCGGTCGTGGTCGTGGTCGGTCGGTCGTCTTGGTCGGTCGTGGTCGGTCGTGGTCGTGGTCGGTCGGTCGTGGTCGGTTCGTGGTCGTGGTCGGTCGTCGTCGGTCGTGGTCGGTCGTCGGTCGTTCGGTCGGTCGTTCGGTCGGTCGTTTTCGTTCGGTCGTTCGGTCGTTCGTTCGGTCGTTCGGTCGTTCGTTCGGTCGTTCGGTCGGTCGTT
>JASGCC010004034.1:0-21461 GCA_030067915.1 Hydractinia echinata | reverse complement strand
AACTGCCTCCAATCATGCAGGATATATTTTAATGGAAAGGTAATGTTTTTATCTAGTGGAACAAACTTTAACCCTTTCGAGATGAGTGAAATTGAGGAGAATTTTTTCTCTAAAAAAATGAATAAAAAGCGTGTAAGGGACTTGTTTGCTACATCTTTTTTGTCTGTCATATTGCCTGCTTGTGACTAAATTCCAAGCAATTAAGGGTCTATACTTGTTGCATGGGTTGCTTTAAATGTAATGATATTACGCAAAGGGGTAGATTTCTAATTAGATGTTACAAATTTTGACACAACGCCTTATGCACGTTTTTACATAACATTTTCCTACAATTAGATATACAGTTACAGACATAATGCTTTCAACAAAGGTGGGGTGATTAAAAGCAAGTTGCTTAACCATGCTATTAGGTTTTACTAAAGAAAAGAAGGAAGAACTTTACGCAACCATACGTTATAGTGGTACAACATACAATGTATTTTTTAGAAAGTCTTAACGATACAGAATTGATGCGACTATTACAAGATGATCATATTGACGTTTTAAGTAAAGAGTTCATCATCATCATCATCATTCTCGGCTTAACGTCCGTTTTCCATGCTAGCATGGGTTGGACGGGGTATATTAATGACCCTCTTCCAATCTGATCTAGACTGTGTTAGATCTAAACTCAACTTCCTCTGTATCAAGTCTGTCCTTATAACCTCCTGCCAAGTCTTTCTCGGTCTGCCTCTGGGCTTTGCCCCAGGAACTATCAAGTCTCTACACTTTCTTACCCAATTATCCTCCTCCATTCTTTCCAAGTGCCCCAGCCAATTCAATCTTCTTATCTGGATAACATCTTTAATTCTACGGAGACTTAGCCTGCTTCTTAGCTCATCTGAACTCTTTCTGTCTCTCAGACTGGCGTTACACATCCATCTAACCATTCTCATATCATTCCTTTATATCATATCATTCCTTCCCATCAAATTTTGCAAGAACCGTCCCTTAGTAAGTATTTCCATGTATAATGCAGTAGTTGCGTGTATCACAATATAACAGATGTTTCTGGAGTTTAGTATCTTTTATTCCAGCTTTCAGAGTATGTTTTCTTGGTATTAATGCCCGAGGCTATTGTATCCCTATTTTCCGAGAAAAAAAGGTGGTCGCGGATTCAGGTAAGTTGTAATTATCCTATTTCGCTCACAGGACAAGACCTAAAACACTATAAAATGACATTCAATGTCATTGTGTAATTGTATGACATTGTGTAAAGATAATTTCTCCTTCCTAGGCTGAAGCATGCTTAAAAAAGTATCTGCTACAAAAAAGGTGTCGTTTTATTTTAAACTTTATTTTCCTTTTTTTTTCATGTTTAACTGTAAGCACTTTACTATCTTAGGCAAAACGGATTAGAAGAAGATTGTCACAGTGACACCGGTAAGGTGTAATGTGTCATGCAAACGCATATTGTGTCATTCGTATCGAACTTTGATCTGTTTTTAATGTTGCAATCTTTCTAAAATAGGATGCCAAGTGAAAACTTTCTTTGAAATGGTTAAGCGAGGCATGAAAAAAGATCAGTGTCAAAGTAATGTAAATTTTAATGCAATATCGTTCGATCAATGATTAAAAAATATTTATTTTATTTACTTTTTCTTTTTTTTTTTTTTATATAATCTACACATTTTCTTTTTAAAAAATCCAATTTACATCTTGCTTTGTTGCATAATAAGTTATATATTTTGTTTGTCTTGTAGGAGCAGCCTTATTTGAAAAATATAAACAAAGCAAAGATAAAGGTATGGGTAAGACAAGCCTAAATATTTCTTTAAACAAAAATGTTCTATGATTATAATGCTAGCGGTCTGTCTATGAAGCAAAGGTGCTAGCTACAAGCAGTGACGGCCGAATTCTCGAGGATGTTCCCACGGGCCAACGTCTAGTCTGAATAAATTACAAAATTGAAAAGGCAGTGTTAGTCCGTAAAGTAGAATATGTTTTTCGATTCAGAAACATCGAACGATCATAAATCTGATGTAGAAAATAATGTTGTCCCTCCCAGTCCGGCGTCTTACACGACGAAGGTATATTTGAGTATCATCAGCTTGAGTAGTACTTTTTTTTAACCTAATACTTAATTTGACTGAAATTGCGCTATTTCATCGTTGTCCCTCTATTTTGTGTATTTCAGAGATCTTTCACGGCGAAAGAGGTTTGGCAAATCGTTAGAAAGAGAAATGAGGAAACACAAGAAAGTGATCATGATTTCAACGGCAGTAGCAGCAACCAAGAAAGCGAAGAGGAAAATAGTACTGATACTGAAGAATGTTCAAACGGGGAAGAAGGATCTGGTGAAAGTGAGCAAGAGGGAAACACACCAATGAATACTTACCAATCGTTAGTAGACTCCAGAGACAGATTGAACAAATTAATTGCTGCTGCAGAAAGGGAATTTCTTCCAGACGATGAGTTAGTATCCAACAAGGAAAAAACAAAACAGCGAAAGGAAAAACATAAAAAGGTAGAAAGAGCAAAAATAATTTCTGATGGTATAAAAAAAAGCGAATTAATGAGAAAAAGTTGGCTAAGCGGAGATCCTGTATTAAAATACACCTCGGATCATTAGATGCTGTAAAATGCCGTACCTATGGTGATGGACGAAATAAAAAAAGAGCTTTCACATTTGCCTGTCCGGAATGCCACGAAAAAATTGAGATACACTTGGCTAGACATTTGCAAATCAAGCACAAGTATAGTGCACAAGACGCTAACTACAAGCAATCAGAAATGCGTGTGATGTTTTTGTGGGCAGAGAAAAACAAGTTGGGCGCACAATTACCATTACCATGCGAAGATTGCAAAATATGGCACTTGCGGTTAGACCATCACCTAAGCCGAAAGCACAATTTGGACAGATCTCAACGTTTCAATGTTATGCAACCACTGAGGGAAAAGATATGGCAGAATGGGAAACGAAGGATCGGCGCAGAGGCACATTCGGCAAAGAAAAAAATACCAGCAGAAGTAACCAATGACTACTCCAACGATGAAAGCAGTGAATGTGACTCTTATGAGTCAGAGGAAGAAGAACGTAATTTTGTGCGAAGAAATAAAGCTGCCAAAAGAAATAATTCTTCTACAGGCACAAAATACCTTCCCCATAAATCTTGCCCTCTAACGGAAGAATTGAAGAAGTCCTGGGGTGTAGTATCTGAGGATTTTTTTAAAATTTACTATAAGACCAAGAAAGATTTGATGAAGGCATTTGTCGCAGAATTAAAAGCGAGTGGCAGTGACGACCGCCTAGCCAAGCAACACAGAAATCAATTGGAGATGATTTGGGGCACCTTGGATAAAAATTTTGTAATGTTTCCAAAAAATTCACTCTCTAACAAATACGCATTGCAGGACAACTATCATCGCCCCTTGTTTTGCAAAATTGGAAAAGGTGGAGTAGAAGGTTCGACATTGCGTGCAAGGTACACTTCCTTGAATTTTTTCCTAACCTTTCTTCGCAAACGTGGTATATTTGCCGGTCTAACAAGGTCAGACATCACTAATGTATTGGAAAATATTCAAGACCTAAACAAAGAATTGGGTCCAAAGATATCACAACGTCGAATTGATGTTCGGCAAGATAAGAAGAATAATTTAATGACGACGTCCCACATGATATCATATGGCCGTTCTAAGCACGTGCAGGACGTCATTAAAAGTATGAAAAAGTTTAGCAGTGTAAAAATGTCAAGAAGTTTTCAATAGACGTAAGAGATTACCCAATGTGTGAAATGTGTATTATGAATGGTTTGAGGGCTTCGAATTTAATAGAGTTGACATTGGGAGACGTCAAAAATGCAGTAGAAAAAGAAAAGTATCCTGGACAGAAAGTAATTGAAAACGCGAAGTATAAGACTTCAAGCATCTACGGTGAAAAGCTGATTGCCTTACCTAATCCTTTGTTTGAACAACTCGAAAGTTATGTGAAATACTGTCGTCCAGTACTAGTTGATGAGAAAAAAACTTCGCGTTTATTTGTTTCAACATCAGATATACCAAAGTTAACTCAAAGCAAGTTTTTGGCGGTAATAAAATAAAAATTCGGGAAAAAGAAAGAGAGGAGTTAACAAATGCGATGACCAATACAAAGAACCTTCCTACGCAAGATGAAGTTATTCAGTGGATGATGAAATTGGATCCTAAAATTACAAATGAGGAACTAAAGGCCGTCAAAGACCTACTTTCGTGCCTGAAAGATAGGGTAGAAGAAAATGGTCTGAAAAAAAAAAGTTTCTATGGACCTTTTGTAAGTATAACATCCTTTGTTGTGTTTAGTCTTTACTTTACTTTAACTTTACAGTTTATACTGCTTTTGCAAATAGAACTTTTCGAATATTTAATTCAGATTTATTAGGGCTACTTATTTCAACCTTGACATTGTATTTCTTTGATTTTAGTAGCTTGTTTAGCCTTTGAAGGCGTTGAAGACATCATACTAGAATAAATTGTGTTTTAGCAGATGAACATTTATGACTTTTGTCAGATAACTTCTTGCAAATGATTTTTTTTCGAAAGTTATCCTTTTATTTACATATTAAAACAATATATTTCCTCAAATGCACCCAGAATCAACGAGAGAAAGCTGTAATGCAAAACTGCATACAGTAGTAGTTTTCTTTTTATGTTATAAACTGTATCTTGTGTCATAGGACAATCAATTCGAAAATCATAACCAAGCAAACCGTATGGATGATTTGAATGATGGGGTAATTACATTAAATAAAAGGAAACTTTATTAGTATCCATATTCCGCGTGGAGAGAACATGTTTGTTGATATCGAATGAAATAGCAGTAAATGACTTCCCCCATGTCAATTACCTTACCTTTTAAAAAATTCGAAAAATGTCGAATTTTAAAGGGATAAGATAATTGGTTAATAACTATTATTTATTCCATAGGTTAGCGACGCATCTACACGCACCAAAGAAAATGTTTCTACGGTAAATCATTAATTACTGGCTTTAAGATCTACATATATAGTATTTAATCTATATCTTCTGTATTTATAATATATTTAGCAAAATGAAAGTATGCATATAGCCTCTACGAAAATAGCATCTGAAAAGAGAAAAGCAGATGACAAGGCAAGTTCAGTATTTATTTTTCACTGCATAATAATTGATTTGTACAAAAATAATCCAAAATTTCAATTTATATTTTCCAGATGTGTAAAAAAGTGTATCCAAAAAGACTTCGAAACAACGTATGAAGAATTTATTAAAAATTGTCTGTGCAGGAAAGGTGTCATTTCCTCCGTTTAAACACATTTTACGTTTAAACACATTTTATATTTTAGACACACTTTGATCTAAACACTGAAGCCGACGATAACGCCAACGATGTAAGTGATGTCGATTTTCACCATACCAAACATTCTGGTAGAGAAATAATAGAAGTAGATCCCGAACATCACGATAACTTCGATGACACCTTATCCGACAGCGAGATCGAGGCGAAAAAATCCAATACACGACGAAAGATGTTTTCAAGTAGTGAAATTAAAGAGTTGCAAGCAAAATGTGCTAAAATAATAAGATTTGGGCCAATTACAGAGTATAGAGTTTCAGAAAGCCTGGAAGGTTCCGAATTGCTGGAAAAATACTCATTTGCTCAACTGCATACAAGACTTACTTACGAAAGGAAACGATAAGTTTTTTCCACATTTAGGTCCAGTTCAGTTTGCGTCACATACTATTTAAATAGTAACGATCAAAGGACTAATACTTTTTATGTTTACCCCTGTTTGAAATATTTTGTTTTAGTAGCTTTGTGGTACAAATAAATTTTTGTTGCAACAACGCTTATTTATTTCATTAACCATAATGATTGAATCTCTAAATATCTTTTCAATTGTAAACGAACCCCAATACTTTCCATATGCTCTTAACGTATTTTATTAATATTATAGGGCTGGCGTTAATTAGGTGGTGTAGCTATTATTTTTATTTTTAAATAGACAAACCAATTCTCTCTTTCTAAAAAAACAATTTTTTTTAGAAAAACAAGTTGGTTTATCAGACTAAAAGAAAGAGAAGATTGCACCGCTAGCCCTTTCTTCTATGCAATTCATTTGTCTGCCGCATTGTTTTTCGCCATTTTCCCACCAAATAACGAAGTTTATTCGTCGTGAAAAAGTCCATAAATCCTGAAAAATCGAAAACTATTCATCCAATAAATAGCCTACAACTGCTATTTTTAAAAACAAAAATTTCTTTTGAAACAGTCTTCCTGTGACCTCCTGAAAACTAATACCCGAATACATTACAATTCAAGACAGGTGGCATCTATATAGGTTTGTCGTTGTTTATGTTTCCTGCATAATTTGTGAAAAAAGAAAAATAATTTTTAAACTTGCTGAAAGCGGTACTTAGGTCACAAAAAATGAGTTTTTTTTTACTGTGCTAATCTTTGTCTAAAAAATCATTTTCAAATATTTGGACCAATTTGTGCCTAAAGCGATACTTAGGTGAAAAAAAACACAGTTTTTTTGTTTACTATTCCAAATTATGTCGAAAGTAGACATTAAGTCAGATCCAGAAACAATTGAGGGCACAATTTTGTATTTCACAATCTGTCAAAGTTACCCTTTGGAAATGGATGACAGAGAGGTTTTATTATTACAACAGGTTAGAATACTACTACTTTATGTTAGAATAGTCCTGCTGATAGAATAATACTACTCTGTTAGAATAGTACTACTAAAAGGTAGAATAATACTACTAAGTTAGAATAGTACTACTAATAATGTTAGAATAGTACTACTATTAAAATAGTAGTAGTAGTAGTAATAATAATAATAATAATAATAATAATAATAATAATAATAATAATAATAATAATAATAATAATAATAATAATAATAATAATAATAATAATAATAATAATAATAATAATAATAATAATAATAATAATAATAATAATAATAATAATAATAATAATAATAATAATAATAATAATAATAATAATAATAATAATAATAATAATAATAATAATAATAATAATAATAATAATAATAATAATAATAATAATAATAATAATAATAATAATAATAATAATAATAATAATAATAATAATAATAATAATAATAATAATAATAATAATAATAATAATAATAATAATAATAATAATAATAATAATAATAATAATAATAATAATAATAATAATAATAATAATAATAATAATAATAATAATAATAATAATAATAATAATAATAATAATAATAATAATAATAATAATAATAATAATAATAATAATAATAATAATAATAATAATAATAATAATAATAATAATAATAATAATAATAATAATAATAATAATAATAATAATAATAATAATAATAATAATAATAATAATAATAATAATAATAATAATAATAATAATAATAATAATAATAATAATATAAATATTTAAAGTGGCTAGCCCAGAAAATCACAAAAACCTATAGGTAGTGGATTGTTTCCAAATCAAACATAGTAACATTTATAATCTGTGGAAATTGAAAAGAAAAAGAATAAAAAACAAAAATTAAAAAGTTAAAAAGTGATCTCCATTAGAATTTGCCAAATACATTAGAGATGGAAGTCTTAAACGAAAGCAGACTTCCATCACAGGTCACTTGGTCTGGAAGATTATTCCACACTTTTGCAGCTCTAAATGGGAAGGCTTTTTTGCCAAATTCCGTGTTGACCAAGGGAAGTGTGAACCTGTTTTTTGAAGCTCCTCTTGTTTGATGATTATGACAGTTTTTTGTCAAAAGGAATTTTGAGCGCATGTAATCAGGAGCAATGTGATTCATGGCTTTGAAAACTAATATGGCATCGTTTTTGATGAGTAAATTATTCATTGAATATTCCCTCTCTTTCCCAAGAAAGGTACGGACACATTTTAATCGTTTTTCTAGTTTTCCCAATCTACCTTGGGTGGCACAAGCCCATGCCGAGGAGCAGTAGTTGAAATATGGCATGACAAGTGCATTAATTAAAAGGTTTTTTGTGTGAGGTGTTAAACAGGATGCAATGGTTCTAATTTTAGAATATTTAATTAGTATTTTTCTATTTATGTCATTAATGTGCTCTTCCCATTGCATTTTTTGATCAAATGTTACCCCAAGATATTTAACTTTTTCGCTCCTCTTCAAAGGATACCCATATAGTTGATAGTTTTGTTCTCAACTTTTTTTAACTGGCTGTGGTTGCCGAAAAAGATTGTTTCAGTTTTGTCCGTATTAATAGTCATTTTGTTATTATTCAGCCAGAGGTCGACTTGCGAAAGTTCTAACTCGACCTGGGAGACAAGGGTATCCAAGTTTTTATGGACGAAATAATTATTGTATCATCTGCATATAGATGGTGGTAGTTTGAATTGATGACAGATTTTAAGTCATCAATATATAAAAGAAAGAGCAGGGGTCCCAACACAGATCCCTGCGGCACCCCAAAAGCGTCTTCATGAAGCAGATCTGATCCTGTGTCGTTTACAAGAGTCAGCTGCATTCGGCCCGTTAAGTAGGACTCGAACCAGTCAAAGGCAGCATCTCTGATGCCAAAACACCATAGTTTTTTTAACAAAATTTTATGATCAACAGTGTCAAAAGCTTTTTTAAGGTCAATGAGCACAGCACAAACAAAGTTATGTTGGTCGAGCTCAGTAAGAATAAAATCAGAGACATCGACTACTGCAGTTTCTGTGGAAAAGAGTTTTCGAAATCCGGACTGTCTGTCATTCAGGAAGTTGTGCTCAGAAATAAAATGAGACATTTGCTCATGCACTAACTTTTCAAAAATTTTCATAGGAATTGGCAAAATGGAGATAGGCCGATAATTAGTAGGATCTGTTTTATTGCCACTTTTAAAAATAGGCGAGACCCTTTTAGTCTTCCAACATTTAGGTACATAACCAGTAAATAAAGATTTGTTGAAAAGACTTGATAAATAAATACTTAAAACTGACGAACCTGCTTTTAGCAGTCGTGAACCAATTCCGTCCAAGCCTGTAGCTTTATTAAGTTTTAGTGAACTAATTATTTTTTCGACACTTTTGGTCTCAATACGAGCCCACCGAAAATCGTGTCCGCTAACAGGTGGATTAACATTAGTAGTGTCAGAAGAAAATTTAGAGGCTAGTTTGGCACCAACACTGACAAAAAATGAATTGAATGTGTTGGAAATTTCTTTTGGGTGAGAAGTTTCTGTACCATCGTTTTGGACTACTCGTTTTATCGAGGTAGTATTGCCTGACTTATCAGGAACCAGTTTTTTTAGGGTTTTCCAAAGTTGTTTTGGCCGTTTTTGAAAGTCCTGCAAAACGTCATTATAGTACTCGTTTTTGAGTCGATTTTTGAGACCTATTACCTGGTTCCTTTTTTGTTTGAAAGCTTCCCAGTCTATGATGGATTTTGTTTTTGATGCTTTCCGTTTTAAGAAGTCTCTTTCTTTGATGGCTATTATTAATTCATCAGTGACCCATGCCTCAACACGCCAGAAAATCTATGTGTTTTGAAAGGGGCATGTTTGTCAGCCACTGTTTTAACATTTTTATTCAGTTTCTCACATGCTTCATCAAGGTCATCATAATTATTAAAATATGACCAGTCTAAATTCCTGAGGTCCTTCAGAAAAGCCCTTCACTGAAGTTCTTGTAGCTACGAACCTTGATAGTTTTAGGTTCAAATTTTGGCCTTTTGAATTTTCTGATCACATAAACTAAATTGTGATCACTGATGCCTAAATCCATGACACCAGTTTTAGAAATACAAGAACTGTTAGAAAGTATCAAGTCTATAAGAGTGCTACTATTTTCAGTAACACGAGTTGGCTCTGTAATATGTTCTTTTAGGAAAAGAGTGGAGCATAATTCCTTTATTTTGAGAAAAGCATATTTTGAAAGCATGTTACAGTTAAAATCTCCTAAGATAAAAACTTCTTTTTCTTTTGGAAGTTTATTAAAACACTGCTTAAAATGAGTACACAGGTTTTCGGTACTCTGCAAATCACTACCTCCAGGTGGCCTGTAAACCCCACACACGTTAATAGGTTTAGTTTTTTTCAGGACACTTTCACCCATAGTGATTCAACATTTTCGAAGTATAGGTGTTTGAAAAGGTGGCTATCCAAGTTTTCATTAACAAAAATCAGAACACCCCCACCTCGTCTATTCCGATCATTCCTATAACAAACATAGCCATCAATTTTAACGTCATTGTCAGTGATGGTGTCATCAATTTTGGTTTTACAGATGGAGAATACATCAAGTTTTGTTTGATGTAGCAGAAGTTTAACATAGTCTAGTTTAGATGACAGACCATTAATGTTGAGATGGGCGATTTGTAAGCCATTCCCATTTCTGATTGCCTCAAAATCAAAGTTTTCATCAATAGAAATATTGATGTTGTCCGGAATTTCGTCACCAAATGACTCCTCATTAGCAAAGGGAAAATTACGAGAAAGACAGGGACTGCAAAAGAAAAACAGTTTATCTTCAGGAGTCTTCATAAATTGTTGATATTTTTTATCAGAAATACGCTCACATTTTTTATGAGCCCATAATCCACACTTCTAGCACATGGCATGGCAGTTGGTAAACCATTACAGCTCAAATTTGGAGGTTTTTTGCAATTTTTTTTGACTCACTGTAAGGGTAACCCCTTTCAATTTTTTTTTTTCATTTTCAGACAATCGTGTGCATAAATTTCTGGAAAAACCATGAATTTCACGTTTTTCTAAGCTAGGTAGCTATCTCAAGTCTCCCCTGCCCCTAAACAGTTTTGACTTTGGTCTGGGTGTCCTTTGCAGTCCTCAACCTTGAATAGGGGGGGGAGGGGGAGTTGAAAGTGGCTTTAGAATCAGTTTTCCAAAACATTTATGCACACGATTGTCTGAGAAATTTTAGACATTGTTTTTTTTCCGGGTCTGATAGCTATGTCTTTTGAGACTGCTTCTGATGTGAATGTGAAGTGCACATATACTTTGAGTGACTCTGTTCTCTATGTATTTTGTATTTTAATGTGTTGGAGGACTGGGCACTAGCCAAAATTCTGTTGTTTACATTTTTGGGCGGTTTTAATGTTATCGCTATACGTAGCTATGCTTCTGTATATATATGTTTTTCTATTTTTTTTTACTTAGAAGTTAATTAAAATAATCATGAACAAAAACAACAACAACAACAACAACAAAAACAAAAAGATGCCATTGGAGGTTTCGGTGCGGTTGCGATACCTTAACCAAGACAAAGGACTGGAAATTTGTGAGCTCGTCAAGCGGAAAGAGTTTAATCGATATTCTGAATCCAACGTATACATGCACGCCAAGAAACCAATTGAAGATATAAAAGAAGACAGGCGAAAAGAACATAAAGGCCATCCGAAGCTGTTGACAGTGAAAGACGAAAGGAACATAATTAGTTCAATCGGCAGTTTAAGGCAGCAAGAGGGGTCGTTCTGTACAAGGCGGTTAAGGGTGGAAGCTGACGTGGAAGAAAATATTTCAGACACCACTGTGAGGAGATGCATGAACCGCTACGGATACAACTACCTGCAGGCAAGGCGAAAAGGATTGTTATTTGGAAAGGACCTGAAAAGACGACTGGCATTTGGACGGAAAATGATTAAATATCCTTCAGATTACTGGAATCACTGGATCAGCTTTTACCTTGACGGTTCGTCGTTTACCCACAAGACAAATCCACGCGGTCAAGCGAAAAGCAGGCGGTCGATGGTGTGGAGGAAAAAGTCTGAGGGACTGGACCCGTTGTGCACCGCTAAGGGTAAAAAAGCTGGCTCCGGGGGAAGAATGGCTCGCTACATGGTTTGTATTTCCTACCAAAAGGGTGTAATGTTATGCGAACAGTACACGGAAAAGCTCACCGGACAATATTTTGCGGCCTTTATTAGAAGGCATTTTGACGAGGCTTTCACAAACAGCGTAAATCCAGAAGGAAGGCTTTTTCTTCAAGACGGATATCCGCGACAAAATTCAAAAGCAGCAGAAGACGCCTTGGACGAAGAAAATACCACAGTGTTTTCAATTCCCCGCGCAGTCCAGATTGTAACCCGATAGAAAATTTTTTCAATCTCGTCGATGCAAAACTTCACAAAGATGCTCTTGATAAAAACAAAAAAAGACAATGACCCGTTGGCCAGTGGAGTCCATCGACAAAATAATCGAATCTATGCATGGACGGATGTTTCAACTTGTCAAGTGCAAAGGTCAGAGGTTGAGTATTGAAGTTATATATATCTATATATATGTTTTTACTTCTTCTTGCTTTACGTATATATACATGGTATTTACATATATAAAGTGTGCATATATTATCTACAGTTTCTTTTGATGCTCTCTACAAGCAAGAGTTTTTACGACACACACACAACATAAGATATCTAACAAAATAGCAACAAAATTTTCGTTAATCCGTATAACGTAAACGCAACAGCAGCCGTATAAAGCTTTATAACACTTGGAACCTTAAGTACCAACACGTAACGCACACGTAACAAAATCTTTTGCTATGTTTCATAGGTAGGGGAAAACGTAACGACACGTAACAAATTTTATTTTTAAAAAAAAGTTTGCTACGTGTTGTTACGTGTTGCCTACATGGTGGTATTTACATTTTTTGCATATATTGTCTTGTTACGTGTTCGTTACGTGTTCGTTACGTGTTTGTTACGTGTTGTTTTAGAGTTCCCCCATGAGGGTCAGCTTGCTGAAACATGTAGGGCAAGGTGGTACTTCTTTTTTTTCAGCCAGAGGAATTTGATGAGAGAATTTGAACAATTTCCATCGTACAGCCATCATTTCATTTTCCACTTCGTCGGTTACATTGTATCTGCCAGTGTATTTGATCTCAGATTTTCCTGTGGCTACAACTGGGGTATCACCTTCTATGCAGATATCTTTGGCGTAATGATTTTTTGGTGATGTCAGGTGTACGGTCTGTCTTTCTAACAACAGCAGCAGCTCTTTCCATGCGATCATGTCTGGATTCCAACAAAAATCGTTCAAAAAAATCAATTCTGCTCTTTCAGCTTCTATCCAGGCATATTTATCATTAGCTGGATTGCTGAAAGTGTTGAATATTTTTTGCAAAGGAGCAAACATAAATGTTTTGCCACAATTGGCAGGACCCGCAATGAAAATGTTTCTGTTTTTGCTTCTGCCATGAACTAAAAGTTCATGCATTGCTACAGAAAAAACAATGTGGTGTATTTTATTATTTCTCAAAACTTCTAAGGCACATTGAAGCCATTGTCCACCACACTTGTCTACGCACGGCTGAGCAGCGGCATGTCGAATTGTGTCCATGCGTGGGATGAGACTACGTTCAATTTGAGCTCTTGCCTCCTGCATTTTCTAAGTTGTGCTCAGTTAGTCGAGTCGTGACTTTTCTGAGCGGTTTAACAAAAATTGAGCGAGGTCCTTTTTACCGGCCTCCTTTTGCTCAAAAGCTTTGGCTAACAATTCTTCCTGACTCCTGATGTTGTTTTTTATTAGGAATTCAAACACGTCTAAATTGGAAAGTCTGCGTGGCTGTTTTGGTTTTGCGCATTTTTTTGTTTCACTGTTGGTGGTGCTTTCTTGCGCCACCAATCTTCTTTTTTTACTACAGTTATTTTGTAGACTGCCATACATGTTTTGGTCACTGGTGATCCCACCTCCTGAAGGTCTGGGTGGTTAGCACTTTTGTAAACTTCAGTGTCCTTCTTACATACATATTTGTACGCAGAATGATGATGAGGTGACAAAACAGTTGGCTGTAATGATAATACTTGTCTAATTACAAACGGTAGTAAAATGTAGAGGTCCAACCCTCTAAAGGTTTTGCATCTAAGCAAAATCTCCCTTATTACAAGGATTTTCATTAAATAAACCATTAACCATAGCAGGACAACATTAGGAGCACAATACAAACATTTATAAAAAGGATAGACACAGCAACAAAAAAGCAATTCAAACCGAATCAAATAGGTACACATAAAATAAAATAAATAAATAAAACTTATTGAAACTAAGGTATCCTAAAACAGATAAAATTTGAAATGATTCTTAAAGAATGTAAATTGAAGTAATCAACTATCTGTGCGCCAGGACTTGTGAACCTGACCGTAGCTTTCCACATGTGTTACGGGTACCCAACACTCAGCCTTACACAGATAGTTGTTACGGTGGGCCAGCCACAGGAGAGTACCAGCCTTTCCTAACAGGGGTGGTGTCCCAAAATGGTAGATCAAAAGGACAGGCAGAGTAGATTACAACCCCAGAAGGCTACTTAAACAATGACTCAGGGCAGCAGGATCGTCAATCCTGTAGACAAAGCGAGCAAACTATGCCTCCCTACTGAACTGGGGTAACAATTGGGATCGTCAGCCCCAAAGACAAGACAAATTGTCAAGCCCCTTGCTATGCTTCTTATAGGTTCCCAAGAACGAGAGAGGAGTGAGCAAACTCCAAGATTACGGTAAAGCTGACTAAACAAGGTTCAGCTGGGGTAAATAGAAACCGCTAGGGAAAGATTCCCTCCCCCATTTAATTCGTGGATAGGAACAAGCTAACTTCTAGCAAAAAAAAGTATGTAAGCCGAGGAATTGTTAAGGTGGGAAGAACACACTTCGGAAATAGAGCGGTCGTCACACTTAAGCCAGGTGTTTTGCTGGGTTTTGATAAATGCCCAAGAATGTCCTGCTGTCAATGTGCCAGAATGGTTGATGGTTGCAACTAAGTGGTAGTTGTTATTGAACGATACGTCATCGCTTGGGTGGGATGGAACTTTTAAAACATGATGTTTCATGGGAAGGCAGTTAACTACCCTGTTGTCTTTGAATGTTGACCCATTTATCGATGAGTATCTTATTAACTGTACAATAAGAATATTACCACAGTTAGAAATCTCAGTCTCAATAGTGCTCTCCTGATGTATCAAACACTGGGGACAAAACCATTTGTCACCACCAAGAAGCAGTTGTGGTTGTAAAAGTGTGTTGAAACCGTCTAGTATTGACCTCGCACATAGGTAAAGTTAGTATGGTTTCCTTTTGTTCCCTTGAAGATGCAAAAAAGCAGGAGTTACATGACGTTGTTGTTGTCAGAGTTATAGAGAGAAGATTGTCAACCACAGGGGATGACCCAATCAGCTCGTCAATAACTGCCTGTAGAATTTCTGGAACATCCTGCTGGGAATTAAAATAAAAATCTTTTTTATCAAGTGCCTGCATTTTGTTTTGCAAAGCCCGTAGGAAATTTGAGGGGTCGATTGGTGAGTTGGAACGCTTAATGAGCGACATAATTAAGGAAATGGACTTGAAATGCCGACCTGAACCTACTTTTCCTTCATTTACTGATGGTTTAGGCTTGGAAATGGTGGTCGGAGATGGGTTACTGTATGGTGGCTTCCCTGGCGAATGTAATGCATGTGGCGGGAAACTCTTCTGCATTGAAGATGGTGATGGACTGCTGCGCAAGAGATCCTGGGACCAATGCGGTGAATCTCTGGCAATCCAAATGCAGAAGGAGGCTTTCATGCTTAAGTCACCCAGCTTGAGTGCAGTCAAGAATGCAGACTTAGTGGGCAAACCAAGATTTTTTAGGTAACACGTAACACATCTGGAAGAGTAACCTCTCGCACCAACCTCGATGGCAAAAAAATGAGGGGACCACCCATTACTACGGATTATTTCAACCAAGGGGGAGTACTTCGACAGTTTTGTGGAGTGCCATGACACCATATTCTCCTCGCATGGACAGGTCATTTCAATAAGAATGACGATCTTGGAGCAGTTGGAATATATTACCATATCTGGTCCTAGAGCTGTAATAGCTATATGCCCTGGGAAAACAAACCCGTCACTCAAATCAGACAAGATTACCCAGTCCTCGGCAAGGTGTAAAAGACCTGTTGGTTTGGATCTTTTGCCTGAGGTACGAGTGCCTGCTTTGACAAAAGGTATACCAGAAGATGGTGCGATGTTAGACCGGAACTCTTTTAGGTTTGACTAATGCTCCTGAAGGACTGAGTCGTGCCTAAAATTGAACCTGCCTTGTGAAAGGGCAACCTTACAAGCACCTAAGACATGAGCCGTTGTGCATATCTGTTTATTACATAAAGAGCAGCTTGATTTGGTGGAAATCTTCCAGCGCTTAAGATTACTAGGAGAGGGCAGAACGTCAAAAGTAGAGGCCAGGCAGAAAGAGAGCAAGTTCGGGGACATGGCTAGAATGGAATTCCACGACAGGTCATTTTTGATGTAGTTTTCCCATCGGGACCACTGTCCTTGAACTTGCAACTGTAAGGCTCTACCCATGTGTGTCTCCTCATCGATGTCTTTTGCGGTTTCTGAATTAAGTTTTCGATATTCGTGACACTGCCTTGTTTTGGGAACTCTGACACTTTGCGCATACCCATACCTGCTCTGCCAAACTGGGGACTGCCCATTGTAGATTTCACAGCTAGTTCTGCTTCAGCTGTTTTTACAGCACCCTCTACTTTCCACAAACCTGATATTAAGAACGGAGCACTGTTGGACACTAAAGGATCTGGAACGCTTTAATAGCGATGTTAAGCTTTTAATAGGCATTGGACAAGGAGAGCATGAGCTATACAAACAAATGCTTGTGGTAGAGGAGTGAAGGGATAGCCACTTCCTAATAAAAACTGATGTCTTTTTCTCCAACTTTGTAACCCGAGATACAGGGAATTCATAAATGAGGATTGGTCATTGGATTCTAGGAATAAGAAGGTTTTGCAAAATCCAAAGTTTTTGGCTGCCTTTGAAACAAGAATTATTAATGATTGTAAGACCACCTGATAGCTTACTGTCAAGCTCGTCAATAGATTTCGAATCAGAGATAGAACCATCAATAATGCGACCCAGAAACCGAACCGGTGATGAATGAATTGAAGGGATATACGAAGAGAAGTCAGTTGGTGTGGATGTTTCAGACACACAAAATGGTGTGGAATTTAAAGTCCTACCCTTTACAAGTAATATGCTCCTTGACTTACGAGGGCAAAATGACATGCCAGCCCATTTCAAAGCGGTGGTGCATCTGGAAAGGAGATTCTGTGCACCGGAGACAGAAGATGACATTAGATTGATGTCATCCATAAAAGCTCTAACCAGTGGCAGGGATACATTTTTGCAAGACACGAAATTGGGGGCTGGTGCTAGGACAGTGTATTCAAGTATGATGTTGATGCCTGCTAAAAACAAAATAATAGATAGGGTGCAACCAGCAAAAATACCACGCATATGACGGTGCCAGTTGGTGGGTGAGGATGGAGAAAACGATTTGCTGTAAATGCCAATGTAATGGTTTTTAATAAACAATATCAAATTTTGGGGAACACCGTATCTTTGTAGTGCAAAGAAAATTAACTTATGTGGTATTGACGGATATGCATTTGCAATGTCCAACCATATGGAAGCGAGCTTCTTTAAGAGCTGACTATACCATGGACAGGTGCTCCCAGCACCCTGGAACCTTTTCCATACAACCCTTTTGCACCGACATATTTATAAATTTGTTGTTGTGGATCATGTGGGCCTCTAATCGCCTAGATACGAGGCTAAATAAAAGCTTTCCTTCGTCATTTAATAATGCGATAGACCGGTAATCTTTAATATTAGACTCCATAGGAGTTTTGGGTTTAGGAATAAAAATTTCACGAGCACAACGCCATTGAACAGGGACAACACAATTTTTTAAACAAGACTTAAAAACATGAAACAATATATTATTTACACGTGGACATTTTTTATAAACTTTGTAAGGTATTGTGCCATGTTGTTCAGAAAAGTTTACTACGATACCATACTTTTCAAGTACTTTTCAAGCTGTTTTCTCACAGGGTTCTGGCGTTTGGGACCAGAAAGTTTCACACACGCGTGGTAGTGATATCCTGAAGTGTTTTCGTGTTCTTCAAGGCAACATGCCCAATACTCTGAAGCAATTTTACCGCTACCATTAAAACAGCCAACAAGGGCATCACAAAAACTTTTGCGTGTGGGAAACTTTTTTAAGTCAGCCTTTGTTTTCAGATTGGCTCATGTTTTCTTCTGTTGTTTTTTTGTTTATATTGTGTTTATATAGCTACGTAGAGAAAAATACATTGTTTGTTTACATTGTGTTTGTATAGCTACGTAGAGAGAAAAAGACAATGTTTGTTTATATAGCTACGATTGTTTGTTTGCACTGTTTATATATAGCTACGTTGAGCATTTATTTATCTACGTTGAGCATTTATTTATATACGTATAGAGAAAAAACACACACAGTTTGTTTATTTTCAAATATCCCGCATTTTTTTGTTGTGATTTCATGTACAATGCCACTAAAATTTGAATTTCCGAAATCCATAATGGCAGACGCGAAAATACTTCTAGCACATGGCATGGCAGTTGGTAAGCCATTACAGCTCAAATTTGGAGGTTTTTTCAATTTTTTTTGACTCACTGTAAGGGTAACCCCTTTCAATTTGTTTTTCCATTTTCAGACAATCGTGTGCATAAATTTCTGGAAAAACCATGAATTTCATGTTTTTCACGTTTTTCTAAGCTAGGTAGCTATCTCAAGTCTCCCTTCCCCCTAAACAGTGTTGACTTTGGTCTGTAAACAAAGTGTGTTTCTTTATATATATTTTCCTAGTAAAGAATGTGGTTTTCTGAAATAAACAAAAGGAAACAGTAACAATGATAATAACAAATAGTAACGTAAACAATCCATATTCTACATCTCCCCCTCAGATTAATAGTCTGTTAATCGACGTCGTTCCGGAAGAGTGTTTATCGTTCATTTGGGGAAACGTATTTCCCGTTTCAGGTTCATAAAACTTCTTAACTGTATGTGTTCGAGTCGATCACCTCGGCTGATGAGATTGTTCCTCGGTAGGAGGTTGAAGAATATCTGCAGCACGCAAAGGAGGTTGGGTGTCAGCTACATTTGTCGAAGGGTGAACATTTGCTGCACGCGTCGGGGATTTTATAGGGGCTTCACGAGTTGGAGATTGACCGTTGGTTCTGCACGTCATAGGTTGGACATTGGTTGAGTGCGCCAGAGGTTGGATGTTGGTTGTGCACATTGGAGGTAGAATGTCGGCTGCATGCGTTAGAGGTTGGGATGTTGCATCTTTTACTGTTCCGTGAAGCAGATGAGGCTGGTATTTTCGGAGAAATCTGCGATTCCGAAGTGTGATACGTCCAGTGCCAGCAACTTTCACGTAGTATTGATCATAATCACGCACTTCAACGACAACACCACTTCGATCCCATCGCGTAGGATACTGACCGGATTGGTTCTGGATCAGTACCTGATCAGCTACTTCGAGTGGAGGCAGTGGTCGAGAATGTTCGTTAAGTTTTTCAAGCGTCTTGGTATAGTGAGTCTTTAATGATGCTTCCCTCCAACAAGCAGAGACTTGATCGTTATCGAACAGCTCAATGTCCTTTCTGATGAAAGGGAGGGTATCTCGGAGTTTATGACCGAACAATACCTCAGATGGGGATAGATTGCAACCTGGATCAGGAGTATTACGTTTGATTAGTAATGCACGAACTACTCGGTCAGTATCGAGGCGTCCTTGTGAATCATTATTATCCATCAGCAATCTCTTGATCGACTTGACGGCAAGTTCGGCCCTTCCATTGGAGGATGGCAGGTAGCTGGAAGAAACACGGTGCCTGATGGCCCCCTTCTTGAAGAATGCTTTGGTTCCTGCAGATGTAAATTCTGGACCACCATCACTCGCCACCTCAACTGGCACACCAAATGTCATGAACAGTCTGCGAAGAGCTGAGCAGATTCCTATCACTACCAGGCCGAATTTGAGTTTGTTCTGTCCAACCAGATAACCTATCAGCAGATATGAGGTAGTAATGTGCCTTGTAAAAAAAATAGTCGCATGCTATAGCTTCGAATGGGGTCGTTGGGATATGAGGTTCGACAGGTGGTAGCTTTGCGTGAGATGTTGCGCGTGTTAACTCGATATCCTTCGTGATACCAGGCCAGTAAACGGAACACCTGGCACGGTCCTGCATTGCGGTTACACCCTGGTGTGCAGCATGGAGGGATTGCAGGACTTCAGCTCGGAGTGATTTCGGGACGACAACTCTATTGCTCATCATTATTACTTCATCGACAATATGTAGCTGTTCTCGTTGTTTCCAGAACTGTGATATGTTTGCAGGCATAGTGGCTTGTGATGGGGGGAATGCTATCTGGATGTGATGGATCAGGTCTTGACAATCACGGTCGTGGTGCGTTGCATGTTTAACAATGTCCCACGTTATAGATCTAAAGTCGTTTAGCTTATTAGCAGAGATATGAGACAGTTCAGCTTCCATGGTATCTTCGATGTGGTAATAAATGCTGTCCAAAGTCATTGCATCACTCGGTAGATTGTCATCATCGTCATGTCGCGCAGGTTTCCTGGAGGTTGCGTCGGAAAAGAAGTTGCTCTTGCCTGGAGCATGGATGATCGAGAAGCGCCATAGCAGGGTCCTCTGTTTAAGACGGAATAGTCGTGGATTTGCGATCTCATCGAGGGTTCTGTCGCCAAATAGTTTGAGAATAGGCTTATGATCTATAACAACGATTAATCGGTCACATCCTTGCGTGAAGTACCTGGTCTGCTCAAGGGACCAAGCAATGGCCAATGCCTCACCTTCTACTGGTGCGTATCGTGTTTCAGCTGAGCGTAGAAATCGTGAACCGGCCAAGGTTATCCTCCAACCACCTTCGCAGCAGTCTGGAGATAACTGTAAACAATTACAATGTTTTTGAGACAGAAAGAAGCCGACTCCTGTCTTGGACCAATCGGGTCGTAGGCACGTATATCGCTGAGGGTCGAAGATCTCCACTCCTTTGAGGATTGACTCAATCACATGGTCTCTGGATTTTTTGAAGGCGATATCGAGGTCTAATATCCACTCAAACTTGGTCTTCGGACTGAGTAGGCGTTTGAATGGCTCCATAACGTTTCATAATTTATCGTAATGTGAGACCTGGTTCACCAACCCAAACTATGATCGTACATCGGTCAGTTTAGTCGGTATTGGAAACTGCAAAATAGCATCAATGAATCTTCGAGTAGGTTTGATCGAGTACTCCGAGATTTGGAAATCCTGCAAAATCAACGTTTATGACAAACTGGAACTTGTTTTTTATTCAATTCAACCATTGTGCCCAAGAGTCAAAAAGTCTATCATCTCTACCAATGTTCAGTAAGATCATCATCCCACATTAAGTATCTCCACACTTTGTCTTCCTCTCCAATCTGTGATTATCTCATCAAATCTTCTGGAGGAAGCGATCTCTCCACGTGCGAGGAAGCCTTGTGGTTGCGACCCTGTACGGTTATCCCCCAGCGTAATGAATGTAGTATACTCTCTCGTATAGCTGATTGTGTAACAGAGATCCTCTCTCGT
>JASGCC010004033.1:0-21465 GCA_030067915.1 Hydractinia echinata | reverse complement strand
TAACGAGTTTTAGACTGCTTGTTAAATTCAAATTTTTAAAGCTTTTCTTTGAATCTCTTTTTGATGTTTTAAATAGGCATCTAATAATTCTATGAGATTCATTTGAAATGGTGCTTTATCTTTGATTGCCACACAATTGTAGTTATAGTAAATTTGCATTTCGGTTTTAGCTAAAAGGTAATTTAAAACAGCATCAACATTAGCATCAATACTAATTTCAATCAAAATGGCAAGACCTGTTTGATCTGATTCATCTCTAATAGTCTTAATGCCAGAAATTTTGTTGCTAATTCTAATTTCATCAATTTCCCTAATTAACTTTGCTTTAACAACACCATAGGGAATTTCCATAATGCGAATTGCAGTTACATTTTTAAGATGCTCTATTGTGTATTTGGAAGAAATAATAATTCGACCATGTCCTCTTTCAAAGGATTTGTAAATTCCATCCTCCCCTGAACAATACCGCCTGTAGGAAAATCTGGGCCCTTTACAATACTTAGCAAAGTAGACAATTTAATGTTTAGGAGATTTTATTTTAGCAATAATTGCATCAACAATTTCACTTAAATTATGTGGTGGTATTTCAGTAGCGTAACCTGCTGCAATACCTTTAGCCCCATTAACTAGTAAATTAGGAAAAAGGGCTGGTAAAACAGTTGGCTCTCTTCTGAATCATCAAAATTAGGAGCAAAAGCAACTGTGTCCTTCTTCAAATTTAAAATAAGGTGCTGAGTAATTGGTGCAAGTCTTACCTCAGTGTATCTCATAGCAGCAGCAGGATCATCATCAATAGAACCATTATTACCATGCATTTCAACTAAAGGTACATTCATTTTTCAATCTTGTGATAAACGAACCATCGCTTCATAAATCGAAGAATCTCCATGGGGATGATATTTACCAATAACATCTCCTACAATTCGAGCTGATTTTTTAAATGGCTTACCATGGTTTAAACCTAATTCTTCCATTGAATAAAGAATTCGGCGTTGCACTGGTTTTAAACCATCACGGGCATCAGGTAATGCTCGATCTTGAATAATGTATTTAGAATAACGGGCAAAACGATCAGACATAACTTGATCTAATGATTGGTTTAAAAAAATTTCACTTTTCTTTAGTTTTGACATCTTTACTCCTTGGCCTCAAAACCATCCTCTAGGGAAAATTGAACATTTTTATTAATTCATTCTCTTCGTTGTTTTGCATTCTCACCCATTAGTGTAGAACACGACGTTCAGCCATAGCAACATCTTTAATGTTCACCTGAATGAGAGTTCTAGTTTTTGGGTTCATAGTTGTATCTCAAAGTTGATTAGCATTCATTTCTCCTAGACCTTTATACCTTTGAATACTAAGATTTGAATTTTGTTCTAAAATCTCTTCTAGTTCTTTATCATCTCAAGCATAAGCTATTCAATTTTTTTTGAACACTTTATAAAGAGGTGGTAGAGCTATGAAAACTTTATCATGTTCAAATAAGGCCTCATGTACCTAAATAAGAAGTAAGAATTAGGGTTTGAATGTGAGCGCCATCAGTGTCTGCATCAGTCATGATAATAATTTTTCCATACTGAACTTTTTTAATTTTAAAATCCTTGCCTATTCCAGCACCAATTGTATTCATCATTGTTGCAATTTCTTCATTTTTTAAAATATCTAGTAATCTAGCTTTTTCGGTATTAATTACTTTACCTCTTAATGGTAAAATAGCTTGGTGTTTTTTATCACGCCTAATTTAGCAGATCCACCTGCAGAATCACCTTCCACTAAAAACAGTTCATTTTCTAAAATGTTTTTCGACTGAGCAGGAGTTAATTTGCCTGATAATATTTTTTTTGTGTTAGCTGCTTTTTTAACCTTACGAGATTCTATTCTAGCCTTTCTTGCAGCTTCTCTTGCTCTAGCAGCACTAGTTGCTTGATGAACAATTTTGTGAGCTATTTTTTTATTTTCATGAAGTCAAAATACAAGTTCTTTACTAACTACTTTAGTTACTGCTTGTTTAGCTTCGCTTGTTCTAAGAGCATTTTTAGTTTGGCTCACAAAACTCAAAATTTTTTCAGGAACTTTCACCGAAACAATCGCTGTTAAACCTTCTCTTACATCATCTCCAGCAAGATTTTTATTCTTATTTTTAAGAAGAAATTGCTCTCGAGCATATTCATTTACTACTTTTGTTCAAGACTCCTTTAATCCATCTAAATGAGTACCACCTTGTGGTGTTTTCACATTATTAACAAACGATAAAAAAGACTCGTTGTAATCCGTTGTGTATTGAAAGGCAACTTCTACATCAATTCCTAATTCTTTGCCTTTAAAAAATTCAGGTTTTGAAAGAGAAGTTTTGGACTCGTTAATAAAAGCAATAAACTCTTGAATGCCATTTTCAGACTTATAAACTTCAAATCTGGTGTTATCTTTACCACCTTCAGAGCGAAGAGAAATTTCTAGACCGGAGATTAAAAAAGAAGCTTCCCTTAATCTTTCAGCAACTATATCAAAGTTAAAAGAAGTCTTTTTAAAAATTGAATAATTAGGTCAAAATTGAACCTTAGTACCTTTTTTAGTAGTGTATCCTATTTCCTTAGTTGCAGTTATAACTTGGCCACCATTAGCAAAAACTGTTAAGTATTCTTTATTTTGCCTGTAAACAGTTACTTCCAGCTTGCTAGACATTGCATTAACAACTGAAGCACCCACACCATGTAGGCCACCAGCAATTTTGTAAGCGCCATGTTCCTGTCCAAATTTACCTCCAGCGTGTAGTTCAGTAAAAATAACTTCTATAGCACTTTTGCTAGAATTATTCATCTTGCCAACAGGAATGCCACGTCCGTTATCTTCAACTATAACTGAACCATCTTTTTTTAAAACTACTTTAATTTGAGTTGCATAATTAGCTAATACTTCATCCATCGCATTGTCAACTATTTCTCAAATTAAATGGTGTAGTCCATTAGAATCAATTGATCCTATATACATTCCAGGTCTTTTTCTAACCGCTTCTAATCCTTTAAGTATTTTAATACTTTTACTAGTATAACTATTGAGCATGTTTACATTATAGTATAAAAAAAGGACTACTAACTACTACTAATTTAAAAGAGTAAAATATTCTAAATTTTTAACTTAGACTCAGTTTTTTGTCAAAGTCTAATAATGTTAGATTTATGTTTAATTAAAATTAAAATTCAAGTTGCAAAAAGTGCACCAAAATTAATGTACCAAGGTAAATACCAAGTTATGGGTTCTCAGATGCTTGTTCTTAAATTTAGTAATGCAAAAATTAAGTAAAAGATAGTTGTAGATAAAATAGCACAAATTGAACCTAATGAAACATATCTTGTGACCAAAACAATTGTCATAAAAACTAAAAAACCACCAATTGCACTAGGTCAGCTAACCATGAATAATAAGCCAAGGAAAGAGGCTGCACCTTTACCTCCTTGAAAACGAAAATAAAGTGGTAAAATGTGACCTATAACTCCTGCAAACCCGACCAAGGGAAGCCAAACTAAATTCTTAAAAAAAACAAAAGCAATAAGAATAGGAATAATAACTTTTAAAATGTCTAGAATAAAAACAAGTAAGGCTATTTTTCAACCATAATTTCTTAAAATGTTAGTTGCTCCAGCATTGCCTGAACCTTTTGTTCTAATATCTTCTAAATTAAAAATTTTAGTGACAATAATTGCGTTTGAAATTGAACCAAACAAATATCCAACAACCATAAAACCTAAAGTAGAGCCTACTATGTTTCAAATCATTATTTAATTATAAAATAAAAAAGATAGAAATAAAAAAGTAATTTTTAATAGATGCTTATAAAAATTGTTAGATAAGTTTTAAACCTTTTACACGATCATAGATCAAAGTCACTTCTTCACCAAGTTTTTTCTTGATTTTATATAAATATTGATCCAAAACTCTTGAAGAATCATGCTCATGACCTCAAATATGAGTAAATAATTGTTTCTTAGAAGTAAACTTATCAGCATGTTTAACTAACTCTCTAATAATTTTAAACTCTTTTTTTGTTGTATCAATAATTTTGCCCGCTACTCTTACTTCTGATAGTAATTGATCGACTTCAATATTTTTAAAATTAAAAAAAACTTCAATGTGATATTTACCACTTTTTCTTTTTAAAATTGTTTTTAATTTCGCAATAATGTACTTATCATCAAAAGTAGCATTAAAAGTGTAATCAATATGTTTATCATATGTCAATGTTACATTTGCCTGTGTAATTGTTTTGTGAACAACAGCTGTGTGTAAGCGTTTATTTTCATTTTGGATAGGATCAATAACAGAATAAGAAATATTTGTAGGTAAAACAAGATCAAATAATAAAAGGTGGACCTTCTTGTTTTTAAGTTGGTTTAAATTTTGAATGTTAATCACATTAACTTCAACATTATAAAATTTTTTAATATTTTTTCAAATGTGAAATTGAATTCTCGGTTCATCTGTGTCAACAACTTGTCAAACTTGAATATTTTTCATTTTTCATAAACATTATACTAAATGATGAGTGCCTGTCTTGATGAAAATAATTTCTTCACAAATATTTAAAATATGATTAGATGCTCTTTCTAGAGAATTACAAATATTTAAAACAAAAATTCTTTCATTGATTTTTTGTTTATCGCCTTTGGTAGAAAGAGAAGATACAACTTCTTCAAAAATTTTATTACGAATAGAATAAATTGTTTTATCCATTACAGTTAAGTCTATTGTGCCTTCAATAGATTCGTTTTTTAATGTTTTGAGTAATTTGGGCAACATTTCTCGAAAGGGTTTATGTACTTTTCTAATTCTTCGAAGAGAAGAAGGCGAAATAATCATTGTCTTAATGATAAATTTAGAAATATGTTTAGCATAGTCTGCTAACCTTTCAATATCTTTTGCAATTGAAAGGTAAGCAAGAGTTCTCCTAAGCTCCTTAGCTAAAGGCCTTTTAGTAATAGTAAATTCTATTTCTGAACGAATGTTGGCATAAAGTAAATCAATTTTTTTATCACCCTCTAAAGTTTTTAAAGCTAAATCTACATCATTATTAACTAAAGCATTTTTAGCCATATTATGTTGCTTAATTGTTTCTTCTAAAAGTGTTTCTATTAATGCTTGATTTTTTTTTGTAGATAATCTCATTAGTGTTGTTGCCATATTATTTACCCCATTTTCCCAGTAATGTAATCATTTGTCAATTTTTCTTTAGGATTTGTAAATATTTTTTTGGTATTATTAAATTCCACAAGCCTACCTAGATAAAAGAAAGCTGTATTATCCGAAATTCTAGCTGCTTGTTGCATTGAGTGAGTCACAATAATAATTGTATATTTTTCCTTTAATTTACTAATTAATAATTCAATTTTAGAAGTTGCAATTGGATCTAAAGATGAAGTAGGTTCATCCATAAGCAATACCTCTGGATGCATTGCAATCGCTCGTGCAATACATAGTCTTTGCTGCTGACCACCTGAAAGACTTAATGCTGGTTCCTGCAAATGATCTTTTACTTCTTCTCAAAGAGCAGCATCTTTTAGTGCGCTTTCAACAATATCATCAAGTTTCTTTTTAGATTTTATGCCAGAAGATTTAGGTCCAAAAGCGACATTCTCATATACATTCATAGGGAACGGATTAGGTTTTTGAAAAACCATCCCCACTCTTGTTCTTAACTCTAAAGGGGAAATTCTATTTTGGCTATTTTGAAATAAGGATAAAAAACCATATAAATTTTTCAAGTTTTTTTTATTTGAATGAATAATTTCAGAAGTTCCATTAAAAATTATAGAGCCAGTTAAAACAACCTCCTCAATTAAATCATTCATTTGATTAAAACATCGCAAGAAAGAAGATTTACCACAACCAGATGGTCCAATAAAAGCTGTTATAGATTTTGAATCTACATTCAAAAAAATGTTTTTAAGTGCATGTTTTTTTCCATTTTGATACCATAAATTTAAGTTATTCACTTCAAAAACTTTTTTAAGCATTTTCTACCTTCCTTGTTTTATCATAAATCATTTTGAAATATTTTCTACTAAATAAGGCTTTTGTTTTCCTATAAAATTTACTAAATGGTTTAAATTTAAATAATGGCTCAATACATTCAGCAGCTAGTGTAATTAATGTTGACAGAAGAAGCGAAGCAGCACCTAATTTATATGCCATATCCTTTTGATATTCAAAATTTGCACTAGTTCAAAAATTACCATAAATGTTAGTTGTTAATGTATGTCCTGGAAACAACATCCCTAAATTTCCTTCAACTAAGAGAAAACCAAATGTTAAATAAACAGGTGCTGTCTCCGCAATAATTCTACCTGCTGACAAAATTATGCCTGTAACAATCCCACTAATAGAATTAGGAATGACAACTTTCAAAATAGTTCTTGTTTTTGAAGCACCAAGAGCTAGCGAAGCTCTACGCAAAGACATAGGGACTCTCATCAAGGTTTGCTCAATACTTCGTGTAAAAGTTGGAATAACAACCAAAACCATTGTTAAAACTCCTGCAATTAAAGAGTAATTCAAAGATGCAACACGAAGGTTAAGTGTTTGAATAAAAAACACCATTCCAAAAATTCCAAACAAAATAGAAGGAGTACCCCCTAAGGAATCCAAAAAAAACTTAATAATTTTGCCACTTTTTTTATTACTTGCATATTCAGAAAGATAGACTGCTCCAAAAAGAGAAATTGGGAAAGAAATAAGTAAGGTAAAAGCAACAAGAACAAAAGTAAAGAGAAGAGGATTTAAAATATCTCCATTTAAAATTTTGCTAGATTTTTCATCAAAATAAGTATATTTTCAATCATTAGAAGTTCAGTTGGGGATTCCCTTAATAAGAATAGAAAGAAAAATTCATCCAGTAAAACTCAACAAAATCATAATTGAAAGTAATTCTAATAGTCAACGTAAATAGTCATAAAATTTCTGCCTATATGTTCTTGCATATTTGATGTAAATATTAGAAATAGTTTCTTCTTTATTTTTAATAGAAAAAATACTTAGTCAAAAATTTGTTACCAATAGTTTGAAATACATTCATAGTATTTGAAAACGATCAAAGAGAAAAAAAACTAATCATCTCAAAAAATAAAAAGGAAAAAATATTCACCATAAAAATTCTCTTATAGTTTTAAGGAAAACACTTTGTGATCTTTTTCGAATTAAAATAAGTGGAGCAAATAAACTTGTTTTATTTCTTTGATTATGGTTTATTGAATTAATAATACCTACAAGTATCATGACAATAATAAAAAGTAAAATTCCTGCAGCAAATAAATGATTTTTAGATCCTGCAATATCTGTAAACATGTTTTTGGCGATTAAAATTCCTAAAGTAAATGGTCCTTCAGTAAAAGTTTTTCAAAAACCACTAGAAAAATATTCTTTAGGAGCGCCAGCATTTAAAATAATAGAAAGTGCTATAGTTTCGCCAATGGCTCTTCCGAAAGCAGTTATCACAGCAACTAGAATACCACTTTTAATTTCCTTTTTACCTACTGTGTAAATCGCATGAGTTTTACTATTACCTAGAGCAATGACATTGGTTATTAAATGAGGAGAAATAGTTTTTAGTTGGTTAAAAATCATTGATACCAAAGTAGGTATAATCATAAATACCAACATTATAATTCCATTGAATAACGTTGTACCATTCTTGCCGCCAATAAATATATTGGAAAAATTTTTTAAACTATAAAGAGCAAAAATTCCAAATAAGATAGAAGGAACACTAGCTAAAATATTAATTAAAATTTTAATAGTTCTTTGACCTTTTTTAATTCTGTAAAATAAAAAAACAGCAGCTCTTCATGCCAGCGGTAAAGCTAAAAAAGTAGCACAAAAGGCAGATATTAAGGTGATAGAGAGAGGTCCTAACATTCCATATTTTTTTTCTGCAATTGAAAAATTAGCAGAAAAATACATTTGAAAAAAACCATATTCTTTATAGGCAGGATATGCTTCTTTTAAAACAAAGGCAAACATAAAAGTCAAAGCTATAACGCCAAAAGAAGCTAAAAGAAAAACAGATATCTTAACAATAAAATCTGTTTTAATTTTTCTACTGAATTTATCCATCTTTTAAAGATTTATTCCAAATTTTATACCTTCAGCTTCATCTGTATTAATCCCTTTATATACTATCTCTTCTAGGGTGTAATCTAAATCGGGTTGTCAAGTTGGTAGTTGTTTTTTAGTTTGTGAAAGAGATAGTGGAACAAATCCCTTGGACTTAACAAGCGCTTGAAAATCAGGAGACAAAAGATAATTACCTATTGCTACAGTTTTCTTGTTTTTTGTTGAATAAATTATATTAAATGGACGTGTCCAAGTATATTTTCCGTCTTGTGCATTTGCAATCGATGGTAACTCTACTGCTGAGGTAGCATTTTTCTTGATTGAACAAATTTCTAGGTTATTTGTACTACCTGAGCTTGCACTCTCTGTTTCCTGAATTTGACCAAGAGAATAATACATAACTGAGCCATCTTTTTGATTATTTACATTGTAAATCGCATTAAAATCATCTTGCAAAACCGCATCAGGTAAATTTTTATGAATATCATTTTCTTTAATTTCTGCTTCAGTATCTCCATTAGATTTTGATATTTTACCCATCTTTTTAACAAAAGCTTCGGATTTACCAGAAGTATTTTTACCTCCACCAATGCCTAAGGGAATGGGTTTGGATTTTGCTACTTCACTTGTAGAATCTACTTCATTAAAAAGTAAATCGGCTCAAGTTATAGGAGTTCTTTTAGCTTCGTTACTACTATATAAGCTAGCTAGTTTATCTAAAAGTATGATTGGTTTTTCACCGGTTTTAATTGAAAGTCCTTCAGGTAAATTAACAACAATAGCAATTGCGTCAATAGCAAATGTTAAAGTTCTCAATCTTCTACTTGTTCAAAGTTCAACATCACTAGGTTTTTTAGGAGCTTTTTGTGAAGAAGTCATTCCAAAGTCAGCACTAATTTTAGGACTAACTTGTGATCTAAAACCATCTCCAGATCCTGTATTTTTATATGAATAGGGAAAAATGGTAGAAGTTTGTAAAGAATTTTTTCCTAAAACAAGGGGTGATACTGAATTAGATCCTACTCCGCTAAGTAAAGTCACTTGATTGCTTGGACTACAACTCAAAATAGAAAAGAGAGATATAAATAAGACACTGCCTAAGAATATGTTGCGTAAAAAATAGTTTTTAAATGTTTTGTATGTTTTCATATCTTAATTATCAAGTTTTTTTTACAATAAAAAAATATTTTTTCTTTACATTTGCTAAAAAAAATTAACATCTTTTATTTGGTTAAATTTTACCATGCCATTCTTTAAGGAAACGTTAAACTTAAAAATTTTCTTTTTCTAATAAATGCAATTTATGAAATATCTTATCAATGTTTTTGGTGTAATACTCTAGATTATATAAATCTTCAATTTCCTTTGCTGTAAATATTTTCTTTTTAATAAGAAGTTTTTTAAAATCTCTTTTTTCATTAAATGCTTGATGAGCAAGTGGTTGAATTACACTATAAGTTTTTTCTCTTGTTCAATTTTTTAACTGAATAGCCTTTAACATAGCCTTCTGGGAAAAAACAGCTCCACTAGTTAAAAAGATATTTTCCTTCATTTTTTGCTCATTAACAACAAGTTTATCTATAACACTAGTAAATCTTGTAAGCATATAATAGATAGTCGAAGTTGCGTCTTCTAAAATAAAACGTTCAGCTGAGGAATGAGATATATCCCTTTCGTGTCATAAAACTGTATTCTCCATGGCAGTTAAAACAAAACCTCTTAACAGTCTTGCACAACCTGAAATATTTTCACTAGCAATGGGATTTTGCTTGTGAGGCATAGCTGATGATCCTTTTTGATTAGGATGAAAAAATTCTTGAACCTCGCCTACTTCTGTTCTTTGCAAATGTCTAATTTCAGTAGCAAACTTATCCAATGAGTTTCCTATTGAGGCAATAGCAAAAAGATATTCAGCATGTCTATCACGTTGTAATACTTGAGTTGCAGCAATTGCTGAAGTAAGATTCGACTTTTTTGCAACATGCTCTTGAACAAGCAAAGGAATATTGGCGTAATTACCAACAGCTCCAGAAATTTTAGCAATTTCAATATTTTTTGTTGCATATTGAAAACGTTTAATGTTTCTGGTCATTTCATCATATCAAACAGCCACCTTATACCCAAAAGTAGAAACTTCAGCATGCATTCCATGAGTTCTGCCTATTTGAAAAGTCATTTTATGTTTAATAGCTAATTTTCGAACACTTTCAATAAATTTTTTTAATACTTTTTTAATATGTATATTAACTTTTTGCAAAATAACTGATTGGGCAGTATCTACAACATCAGTAGAAGTTAAACCATAGTGTAATCATTTTTTTTCAGAACCTAATTTTTCTGCTATTTGACTAGTAAAAGCAATAAAATCATGATGGGTAATTTTTTCTAATTCAGCAATTCTACTTACATCTACCTCGGCATTGTCTCACATATTTTTTAAATCTAATTGAGTGATCTCCTTCTTTTTTGAGCATAACCTTCTAAAGCAAGTAATTCAACTAGTAGCCATGTTTTATACTTGTTTTCTAACGATCATAAATCATTCATAATTTTACTTGCATATCTTTGAACCATTATGTATTTCTCTCCTTAGTTCTAACCTTAGTTATTATAATAAAAAAGCACATAAAAATGTGCTTACTATTTAGTTTTAAAAAAAGTGGTGAATATTTTAAAAAGTTAATTTCACATTTTAAAACATACATATGGTGCGAACGAATGGACTTGAACCATCGACCTCACGATTATCAGTCGTGTGCTCTAACCAGCTGAGCTACGCTCGCATTAAAATACCTAGTAAAAGTGAAAAGTAAGAATTAACGTTTAGAAAATTGTCTTGAACGTCTTGCTTTTCTTAGACCTGGTTTTTTTCTTTCTTTACTTCTTGCATCTCTTGTAACTAATCCTTTTGCTTTTAGACTAGTTTTATAATTAGGAGAAATTTCCAATAAAGCCCTAGTGATACCTAAGCGAATTGCACCGGCTTGACCTGATAAACCACCTCCATTAACATTAGCTATAATATCAAAAACACCTTTTGTCTCTGTCACAACAAGTGGCTGTTCAGCATCTTGAAGCAAAAGATCTGACATTAAATATTCTTTTGCAGGTTTTTTATTAATAGTAAATTTGCCCGAACCTTTCAAAACAATAATTCTAGCTACTGATGATTTCCTTCTACCTAATCCTCTATATGTATGTGCCATTAATTCACCTCTAATTTCTGTGGTTTTTGAGCTTGTTGGTTATGAACTTCTCCTGAATAAACAAATAAATTTCTAAATTGTTTTCTTCCTAACTTAGTATGAGGCAACATTCCCTTAATAGCTTTCTCCAAAATTTTCACAGGTTTTTTCAATCTTAATTCTGCTGCATTTATAGTTTTTAATCCTCCAGGATAACCTGAATGTGAATAGTAAAGTTTAGTTTGTTCCTTGTTAGCAGAAAAGACAACTTCTGCAGCATTTACTACTACTATATAGTCCCCCATATCAACATTTGGTGTAAATGTTGTTTTATTTTTACCTCTAAGATAACTAGCAACTAATGTTGCTATTTTACCAACTCTTTTGCCTTTAGCATCTATTACAAATCACCTTTTATTAAGGTTTTGGTTTTTTACAATGGTGGTTTGTCTCATAAATGTCCCCCCAAGAACAAGATTTGCACTACTTTAAATGAAATTAACAACTTTTTTTAATGCTTAAAAATTATACACTAAAAAATTAAATCAAAATTAAAGATTTTTTATGAATCATCTTTTTCTACAAATAAATCGCTTAAGTCAAAATCTTCGTCAATTAAAGTTGTTTTTGCCACTTCCTCTTCCTTAAGTTGGGTTTTTTCATCTAAATAAGATTTTTCAACTTTTTGTAGAGTTTGTGCTTCTTTCTTAACTATATTAATTTCGCTTGTGTGTGAAAAAACTTTAGGTTTGGGACCATTAGCTATTTTGTTTTCAAAATTTTTAGATGAAGACGCGTTGTTTGTGTCCTTTGTCATTTCTCTTTTCACTTGTTCCACTTGACTTCTTTTAGCTTCCTCTATTTTTTTAGAGTATTCTTCTTCTAATTTTTGTTTTTCTAAATTTTTGCGTTTTGCTTCAATCTGTTTTTGAGCTTGTTTCTCAATGCTTTCCACTAGTTTAGGAGAAATATTTTTTTGAAATTTTGAATTATTTTTTGTGCTTTCAGAATGATTAAAAATATTTTTATGTTTATTTAGATCTTTCTTCCTAATAGAATCTAATGTTGAATTTGCAAAATTTTTAAAAATAATTGTTTCAAATGGTCTTAATTTACTCACAACATCTTCCTTGCGTTCAGCAGTACAATTAGAAATAATAATGTGTTTTTTACTAAATGAATTTCACTTTAATTCTTTATTTTTATTAGAAAAATTAAAAAAAGCAACAAGTTTTTTATCATTTAATTTTCAAGTAATTTTAATGACATTTTTCATAACTAGTGTAATTTTGTAAATGCCTTTTTGAAATAGCGGAGTATTTTTTAAAATATTAGAAATGATAATAATTTCTTTTGAAAAATTAAGAACAGAAAATGAGTCATGAAACTGATTAAGAACATTAATTTCTTTAAAGTTACTAGAAGATGGAACAATCATTTTAGGTCCTTGAGAAAAACCACCGTTTGTTGAAGAGTTTCAAGCCATTAGTGGGTTAGCGTTAATAGGATGTTGAAACTTGTATGCCTTTAAAAGTTCTTCATCAGTAATAGATAATTCCTTGAAAGCTTTTTCTTTTTTACTAAATGTATGTTTGGAAAATCATTAAGTGACTTTAAACCAATATTTGTTAAACCTATTTCATTACCATAGTAAATTAAAGGAGACGCTTTACCAATCATTAATAACATCACTAGCGATTTGGCAGCTTCTGCTCAATAATTTTCATTGTCAATTCATCTTGAAATGACGCGCCCAAAATGTTTAGTGTCAAAGGCTACAATAAAGTTAGGTTGACAAGCAATTTGTTTTAGATTTTTAACTAGTATATTTAAATTTAGTTTATTTCAAATATGTATTCCGTGTTCTTTACTTATTGAATTAATTGTTAAATTTTCAGACAAAAAATAATCAAAAATTTGATTAGTTCCCTCTACATGTTTTTTTGCATGAATAATTTTAAGTTTTGATGATCTACCTATGATAAGTAATTCAGAATCGACTTCCTTAGACTTGTGATAAAAATCATGAAGTGTTGAAATTATGCTATTATCTATTGTTTTTTGAAATCACTTTTTTTCAATATTTTCAAAGTTTGTAATGACAAAACCACCTACATTATAATTATTTCAATAGCTGATAAATTCTGAAAAATCAGGTAAAACTAAGTGAAGTTTCTTTTTTAAAAAATTTTGAGGATCTTTTTGTATGCTTTTTAACCAGGGTAGTTCAAGTAAAACTTTAATTTTCTTCTTTTGTGCTAATAAAATAAATTCATGTAAAAGTTTGTTGTTGCCAATTTGAGGATTGACTTCCTTTACAAAATACTTTAAAGATTTTTCTTTTGACTCTATTAGCAAAACATCTTGTAGAATAATCGTGTTTATTCCTAAAAAAGAAAAATAATCTATTTTCTGAATTAGTCCTTGTAAGTCACCTATTCCATTTCCAGTAGTGTCTTTAAAAAATCTAGGATTTACTTCATAAAAAACTCTGTTGTTAGTAGCCATGCATTCTCCATTCGTTATTTTTATTATAAATAAAATTTTAAGACTTTCACAAAGGTTAAAAATACTCATTGCAATTCAGGAGATAAGAAAGTATAATTATAAGCAACATGATTAAAAATAATACTTTCCAACTTAAGTCAGAAACTTTTTTAAATGAAAAAAGAAAAGTTGCTATTTGAGAACCAAAATGTTTAAAAAAGTGAACTCCTGTTTTCTTTATTTATGATGGTCATGTTCTAAATACTAATATTAATGAGTTTAATAATCGAGAAGGAATAGATATTATTAAAATCATAAAAGAAAATTTTGTTTTTGATGTTGTTATAATCTCACTAACTAGTTTTACACCGAGTAAGGATCAATGAAAAAAAAGGGAAAAAGAATTACTTAATTTTAAAGACAATGCTTTTACACACAATAAATTGGTTTTAGAAATTAAAAATAAGTATTCACAAAAATATCTTGGTCCTTGAATTGGCATAGGCTTTTCTCTTTCTGGAAATTTAGTACTTCATACAAAAAACATTTTTGATAAAACATATGCTATTTCTCCTTACTTTCAAGAACCCAGATTTAAAACAATTAATCAAGGTTCTATTTTTTATGGCAAAAAAGAATACCCAAAAGGATCATACAAAATGATTAACAAACCCATTAAAGAGTTTTTGAAAATAAATAGTCACATTAAAAGTACTTGCTTCAAAACTATGAAACACAGTTTTTCTTCTTGAAACTTACATTTCAAACAAGTTTTTCAAGTTATTTTAAAAGACTTACAGTATCAAACAAGATGAGCTAATAGCATTATGAAAAGCTTGAATACATATGTGAAAGTAAATCATGAAAACAAAAACAACCTTCTTTTAAATGAATCTTGCATTTATAATAAAAGGCAAATATTATCTTCAGTGGATTCTTTTGGTTATTTAACAAGAAAGTGAATCAAAGGTTCAATTATTCAAAAATGAACACCAGAAATATTGTCTAGTTTAAAAATAGAAATTGAAAAAATTCACAAATTAGATACAACGAGTATCCCTATTCATAATTGGTATTTATATAGTAAGTATTTTGACAATTTAGACAAAAACATTATTAAAAAATACATCCAAATTGTAAACCAAATTAAAAGTGAACCACTTGTACTTTCCCATAATGATTTAAATTTTCACAATGTTTTATGAGACGGAGATAAAACCATTCCTATTGATTTTGAATGATCAAATGTTAATCATGAATGATTCGATTACGTTCAGTTTTTTCTTGTGGAAAAAATAATGTTAAAAAAATATGAGCCCAATATTTTAAACAAATACTTATTCATAACTCATGTTTACCTTTTTCTTTGAACATTCACTTGCTTAAAATATCCAAACATTTATAAAATTAGAAAAACACATAAAAAACAAGCTAGCAAATTATTCAAACAAATTTCATAAAATTTGTATTTATGCACTATTTCAAAAAAGGTACAATTGCTTTAAAATAATTAAAACCCGAAATTGTAGACAAAATTACAGCAACTAAAATAGGTGAAATTAGAATCCAAATTTCCCACGAAGGATTTATGTAATCATGTTCACCATGAATAAATGGACGCACAATAAATATTAGGAAAAAACCTAAAGACATAAGCATTGTTTTAGCTTTACCCATAAAACCTGCAGCAATACTTATTTTGTTTCTAGCTGCTACATTGCGTGATCCATCCACAAGTAAATCTCTCAAAACAAAAAGCAAAGTAACATAAAATGGAATAATTCCCATTATCGAAAGAGCAATACAAGTTGTTGTTGTAATAAATTTATCTGCCAGTGGATCAAATAATTTACCAAAAACAGTTATTTGCTTTCATTTTCGAGCCAAATAACCATCTCAAAAATCTGTTAGCATTGCAAAAGCAAAAATTCCGCCAGCTAAAAAATAATATAAACTTTTCTCTGTTTTCATCAAAAAAGCAATAACAACTATGAAAGGTATTACTAGTATTATTCTTAATATAGTTAACTTATTAGGAAGATTCATAGGCTATTTACCTTTCTTTCTCTTTTTCGATAATTTTGATTTAGATTTTTTTTCTAATGCTTCTTTATCTTTAGAAATTGGTTGATAATTTTTAAAATATTGCAAATTTTTAATGTTGCGCTTTTGTCAATTGTTGGATTTTTCACTCAGTAATTCCTTAAATTGAGTAGAAAAAATTTCAAACTCTTCTTCATTACCTTTAATTAAACTATAATTTCTAGAACTTTGAATTCTTAATAATGCATTTTTAGCATCGTTATTAATATCTACCATTTTCATTTTACCAACCGAGGGTACAAACTTCTTCAATTTCAAATCATTATTTTGTCAAACTTCCAAAACCTGTTTAGCAATTTTAGATCCTGATAACAATATTTCTTTTTGAAGTGTTTCTTTTTCTAACTTTAATTTTTTATTTTTCTTTCTATCTAAAATTGAGGTAACTACCAAAAAAACACTTACCATAAAAATAAGTACCCCTAGAACTATTCAAACTGTCACAAGCTACAACCTCTCTTTCTTTAACAAATATAATTATAGCAAGAAAAAAAACAACCCAAAGGTTGCTTGCACTAATAAGCCGCGTTTTGTTCTATCCAATCATTTATCTACGTTTTCACGTTTTTGACTTAGTTGAATTCCCTTGTCAAAACTCCTCTACCTTTTTTTGAGTTTCTAGCTTGTGGAGTTTACCGCGTTTCACCCGAAATAAATCGGCTCGTCTCTGTGGCACTAGTCGTCTAGGCTAGAGCTTGTTAAGCTCTACACAATCACTACCTACATCTCAGTAGGTGCTAGCGCGGACTTTCCTCTAATTTAACTTAGCAATTGGTCAGTGCTATAAAATTATACAATAACAAAGAATTATTTGTTTGCTTTTGTTAATTCATCTAGTCTCTTAAGGATTTCGTAATTAGAAGCTTTGTTAGATTCATGCAGTTGAGCTTTAAGATTAGCAATTTGTAGTTTTAAAGATTGTATTTGAGTATCTCTTTTTCAATAATTACTTGTTTTTCTGTTAATTTAGATTCTAGGACATCAATTTGTTCATTAAAATTTTGATAGTCTTTAATAACTTGATCTAAATAATCATCTACTTCACTTGGAGAATAACCAGAAAGATCAGTTAAAAACTTCTTTTTTAAAAGTAATTCAGGTGAAAGATTAATTTTTTTAACCATAATATGACAATTATATAATATAATTCTAAAAGATACACAAATCCAGTGTACAAAGGAGAAGAATAATGATTAAAGTTACAAAAGCAAATGAAAATAAGTTTACCATTTCACTTGTTACAAAAACAAACAAAGTAGAAGGAATAATTCCTAAGAAAAATGTGATTACTGAGGATACACAAAATAAACGTGCTTACATTTTTGTTGAAAAAGAAGTTAGTAAATGTCGTCTTGGTACTATTGCTGAGGTTATTATGAAGGCACCACGTGAATATCAAGTGGATGTACCATCTTTTACTAACCCACCTAGAGTTTATGAGAAAGATGTTGTGAAAGCATTTTATAATGCTCACTTGCAAATTTACCCAAATGTTTATTCAGCAAAAACCAAGAAAAAGAAAGTCCCAACTATTAGATTAATTAACGTTTCACCTGAAACTAAAGAAGATGTTAAAAAGATTGAAATAATTTACAAAGCTAGAGAGATGGTTATTGATTGACAAGTAACTCCTCCTAACATTTTAAACTCTGAAGTTTACGCTAAAGAAGTAAAGAAAACATTTGAAAATGTCAAAAATATTACTACAAAAATTTTAAATAAAAAACAAATTCAAGAATTAAATATGGGTTTACTACTTTCTGTAAATGCTGGTTCAGCTTACGAGCCTAGAGTAGTTATTTTAGAATACAAAGGTGATAAAAGCACCAAGACTACAACAACACTTGTAGGTAAAGGAATAACTTTTGACTCTGGTGGTTATAACTTAAAACCAGGACGTCACATGTTAGACATGAAATTTGATATGTCAGGATCAGCAGTAGTTGCAGGAGTGATGAAGGTAATTTCTCAGTTAAAACCTAAAGCTAATGTAGTAGGTATTTTATGCATTACAGATAATAAGGTTTCCTCTTATGCTTCTACTCCTGATACTGTTTGAACTGCAATGAATGGTAAATCTGTAGAAGTAAACAACACCGATGCTGAAGGTCGTTTAGCTCTTGCTGATGGTATGTCTTATGCTATAGAAAAATACAAACCTACTCGTCTTGTAACAATTGCAACTCTAACAGGAGCTGTTGTGACCTCATTAGGTTCAACTTACTCTGGAGCATGAGCAACATCTGAAGAAGGATGAACAGAAATTCAGACAGCAGCTAAAAAAGCTCGCGAAAAAATTTGGCGTTTACCTCTTCATGAAGACTTTTTCAAATACATGTCTACTTCCAAAAGAGCTGATTTTTACAACACAAACTTATCCAATAGTGGTGGGGGTTCCTCATCTGCAGCAATGTTTTTAAAACAATTTGTCACTAAAGAAACAGATTTTATCCATTTAGACATTGCAGGTACAGCTTCCACAGAACAAAAGGGTCATGCCCCACTTGTTGAAACTCTTTTTGAACTTATTAACGATTAATAAATAAAGCAAAATAAAGAAAACAGCACATAATTGTGCTGTTTTTAATTTCAACTGTTTTAAGCCTTAAACATAGTAACTGGATCCTTAACATCAAATTTACCTTTTAATTCATAATTAGTAGCTGTTCCTGCTGGAATTTTATGACCTAAGATAATGTTTTCCTTTAGACCCTGTAAAAAATCTTCCTGTGAAGAAATAGAAGAATGAACTAACACCTTAGCAGTTTCTTGGTAAGAAGCAGCTGCTAAGAAGGAGTCTGAAAGTAGTGGTATATTTTTAACTCCATGAATTTGTCTTTGCGCTATTGGAGGAACTTTACCTTTGTGCATTAATCTTATATTTTCTTTACGATAATCACCAATATCTACAACAGCACCAGCAAAAAACTTAGAATCACCAGGACTTTGAATAAGTACTTTAGAGAACATTTGACGCACAATTATTTCAACATATTTATCATCTACAGAAATACCTTGCATCCTGTAAAGACGTTGAACTTCTTTTAGAAGGTAATTTTGCACTGTAATTGTCCCACCCACTTCAAGAAGTTGGTGTAAATTAATAGGTCCTTCAGCTATTTTTTTACCTGGGTGTACTTCAGTATTTTTAGAAACTCTAATTTTTCTTCCAGCAGCTATTTCATAACTTAGTTCTTCTTCTAAATCTGTTACAACATATACAATGATTTTGTTTTTGATTTTTTCAATTTTACTCACACGACCGTAAGAAGTAGAAATGACCGCTTGAGTTTCTCAAGTGTTTTGGGTTGCATCAATTAATTGTTTTAAACGATCAAATCCACCAGTTATATCTGCTACACCTGCTACACCACCAGTATGAAAGGTTCTCATAGTTAATTGGGTTCCAGGCTCACCAATAGATTGTGCTGCCACAATACCCACAGGTTCCCCTATTTGTACTACTCTATTAGAAGACAAGTCTTTACCATAACAACGTTTACAAACACCATTTTGAGTTTGACAACCTAAAATCGATCGAATTACTACTTTATTAGTATGCTGTGCTATTTTTTGAGACAAAGTAGGAGTAATAAACTCACCTTTTTGTACAACAACTGTTTGCGATTCATCTACAATAGGTCCAAACAAAAAGCGACCTTCAATTCTTTCTGCTAAAGGAATAATGATAGTTCCTGTTTGGTGTCCACAATTCTTTGACTAAAAACCTACATCATGTACCACAATCTTCATCTCTAACAACAATATTTTGCGCCGCATCAACAAGACGACGAGTTAAGTAACCTGCATTAGCTGTGTTTAGTGCAGTATCAGTTAAACCTTTACGAGCACCTGGCGTTGAAGAATAAAATCATAAGCAGTTAAACCTTCTAAAAAAGAAGATTTAATTGGGACCTCAATTGTTGATCGTACAATAACATTATTAACAGCTTGAGCCTTTAATATTTTTTTGTTATTGGACATTAAACCTCTAAGACCAGCAAGTTGAACAAAATTAGAAATATTTCCTCTAGCACCTGAGGCCATCATGGCAACAATTGGATTATCATCATATTTTTGTACTAAAGAAACTAAATCCTTCTGTACTTCATTTTTTATTGAAGCTCAATTTCTAATAACTAGTTGGTATCTTTCATCATCTGTCACAAGCCCCAATTTACCAGCGTGTTTTAAATCAAAAGCATATTTCTCGCCTTTTTCTACTAATTTGGCTTTTACTTCTGATTGTTTAATTCACTAATAGACATTGTGCAACTGATTGAGTAGAAAATTTAAATCCAAGATCTTTAATATTATCCAAAGAATTTGCAACCACATTAGTATAATCAAATCAAACTCTTTCTTAAAAGTTCCAGTTTTCCTTAAGTTCAAAAACTCTTTGCACACCTTCATTAGCTAAAGTGATTTTTTTTATTAATTATGTTAAAGTGCTGAATAATTAATTTTTCTAACAAGCGAGAATGAGTAGGATTTAGTGGATCGTCTTTATAATCTTTCAATCCGCTAGCTTGCCTAAAAGTTTAGACCAGTTTAAACTTGGTAGAAACAATCACCTTAACTAGGTCCTCTTTAGCAATAGCTGCCACATAATCATCAAAGACACGACGAACAATTTTAGCAATGTTTTTCTTGTTAAGTGGTAAATTAATTCAAGTTTTTGAATAAATTCTCTAATGTTAGTACCTGGTGGAGCGTAAAATTTATCATAGATTCTACTTAATGTTGCATCACTAGAATCAAAAATAAAGGGGAAGTTAGTAGGAAACGAATTATTAAACAAAAATTTTCCTACAGTTGTAATTAGAAACCTTCTTTACCGCCTAAATAATCTTTTTGAAAATTTTTAACTGGCAATGCCACTCTAGCATGTAGGTGTACTTTACCTAATTCATAAGCTTTTTGCATCTCAAAGAAATTACGAAAAATAAAACCTTCGCCTTGAGCTCCTTGTTTTTCTCTTGTTAAGTAATAAAGACCCAAAATCATATCTTGAGAAGGATTAATAATAGGTTCTCCATCCTTAGGTCCTAAAATATTTTTGTTAGCCAACATTAATTCTTTGGATTCAAAATAGACATCTTAGAAATAGGAACATGCACAGCCATTTGGTCACCATCAAAATCAGCATTAAAAGCAGAAGTAACAAGAGGATGGAGTTTTATTGCCTTTCCTCTCACTAAAACAGGTTCAAAGGATTGAATGGATAAACGGTGTAATGTAGGTGCTCTATTAAGTAAAACTATTTTTCCTTCAATTGCTTTTCAACAAAAGGTCAAATTTTAGGATTTTGCTCTTCAATAAGTTTTTTAGCAAGTTTAATTGATGATACAACATCTTCCTCTACAAGTTCACGAATAATCCATGGTTCAAAAAGCTTAGCTGCCATTTGACGTGGAATTCCTGCTTGATGCATTTTTAATTCAGGACCAACAACAAAACTGATCTACCTGAATAATCAACTCTTTTACCAAGAAGATTTTGACGAAATCTACCTTTTTACCAGACAAGAATCGGAAATAGATTTTAGCGGACGATTATCTTTAGACATAACTGGAGAAGGTTTTTT
>JASGCC010004032.1:0-21466 GCA_030067915.1 Hydractinia echinata | reverse complement strand
ATGTGATGCTGGTGGAACCAGCAATTACACTGGGCCCTCCGCTGCTTTCTTGGTTTTAAGCGCTTTATTTTTTTTAAAAAATTTAGAATAAAAAATAAGTTGCATTTTACCTGTGGGACCAACCTAGCCGTTAACGCGCGCACGCTGAAGAAAATAGGATGACAGTTTTTCAAAAACTACATATCATGACTTTCTAACTGCCGGTATTCAATCCGTTTGAGGTTAAAAACGGTTGGCGTCGTCACATATTCGATACCCAACCATTGTATTTTAGCAATAATATTTTTTCTGATATTAACTAGGTTTGCATCGCTCATTTTCTTTTTTATAAAAAAATTTTAAATTAAAAAAAAAAAAACAGAAAAAACTTGAGTTTTGATTTAAAACGCATTGCTGTGTGGACACTTAATGGATGAAGGACTTTGACCTGAACTAAATTGTGTTGTGGATAATAAAAATGAATTGTTTGTGAATAAAGAAAATGATAAAAATATGGAAAAGTGATTGATGAATAATTAAATAAATGAGACAATGGACTGTCCAAAAGAGAAATAACTTCTTCTTATTTGACATGATTTGCTGGAACTCAGCAATTAACACTGGGCGCTTGGTGTATGTGTAGTTGTAGCGCTTTATTTAAAATTAGATAAATAAGGTCATTATTTTACTGTCTGTGGACAATACTTCCGTTAGCCGCGCGCTGAAGAAAATAGAGGAGACAGTCTCAAAACTACCATTTTCATTGACTTCTAACGGTACTTCAATCCGTATTTGGTTATAAACTGGTTGTCGTCACTATTTCTACAACATGATATTTTAGCGATATTTTTCCGGATATACTAGGTTGCCACGCTTTTAACAGATGAAACGGATGACTGTTAGGACTTAATTGAACTGATTTTGGACTTTGACCTTTTTAAATGTGATAAATGACAAATTGGACTCCAAGAAATAACATTCTTCTTAATTCGACATTGATTGCTGGAACTCCAGCGATTTACACTCGGGCGTTGCGGGTAGCATTTATTTAAAATTTAGATAAATTGAACGTTCATTTTTACTGTGGGACCAATCTCTATGCCGTTAAGACGCTCGCTGAAGAAATAAGACAGTTTCAAAAACTTCACATTGCTATGACTTTCTTAACGGTAATGAGTTCCGTTTCGAGTTACAACGGTTGCGTCCACATATTGCGTACTCAATGCTATTTGGCGAGTATGTTTTCTTGATATTTACTAGGTCTGCATCCCGCTTTTAACAGATGAATACGATTTGCCCGCTGGTGGGGCTTAATTTGTACTTGATTTTGGCCTTTTGACCTTATGAAATGTGGGATAAATGAGAAAATTGGACTGCCAAGAAATAACATTCTTCTTAATTTGACATGATTGCTGGAACTCAGCATTACACTGGGCGCTGTGGTAGCGCTTTAATTTAAAAATTTAGATAAATAAGTCATTTTTTACTGTGGGACCAATCCTAGCCGTTAGCGCGCGCTGAAGAAATAGAGACAGTTTCAAAAACTATATTTCATTGACTTTCTAACGGTATCAGTCCGTTTGAGTTACAACGGTTGCGTCACATATTCGTACCAACATGTATTTAGCGATATTTTTCTGATATTACTAGGTTGCATCGCTTTTAACAGTGAAACGATTGACTGTGGGACTTAATTGAACTGATTTTAGACTTTGACCTTATAAATGTGATAAATGAGACAATTGGACTCCAAGAAATAACATTCTTCTTAATTTGACATGATTGCTGGAACTCAGCGATTACACTGGGCGCTGTGGTAGCGCTTTATTTAAAAATTTAGATAAATAAGTCATTTTTTACTGTGGGACCAATCCTAGCCGTTAGCGCGCGCTGAAGAAATAGAGACAGTTTCAAAAACTACATTTCATTGACTTTCTAACGGTATCAATCCGTTTGAGTTACAACGGTTGCGTCACATATTCGTACCAACATGTATTTAGCGATATTTTTCTGATATTACTAGGTTGCATCGCTTTTAACAGTGAAACGATTGACTGTGGGACTTAATTGAACTGATTTTGGACTTTGACCTTATAAATGTGATAAATGAGACAATTGGACTCCAAGAAATAACGTTCTTCTTAATTTGACATGATTGCTGGAACTCAGCGATTACACTGGGCGCTGTGGTAGCGCTTTATTTAAAAATTTAGATAAATAAGTCATTTTTTACTGTGGGACCAATCCTAGCCGTTAGCGCGCGCTGAAGAAATAGAGACAGTTTCAAAAACTACATTTCATTGACTTTCTAACGGTATCAATCCGTTTGAGTTACAACGGTTGCGTCACATATTCGTACCAACATGTATTTAGCGATATTTTTCTGATATTACTAGGTTGCATCGCTTTTAACAGTGAAACGATTGACTGTGGGACTTAATTGAACTGATTTTGGACTTTGACCTTATAAATGTGATAAATGAGACAATTGGACTCCAAGAAATAACATTCTTCTTAATTTGACATGATTGCTGGAACTCAGCGATTACACTGGGCGCTGTGGTAGCGCTTTATTTAAAAATTTAGATAAATAAGTCATTTTTTACTGTGGGACCAATCCTAGCCGTTAGCGCGCGCTGAAGAAATAGAGACAGTTTCAAAAACTACATTTCATTGACTTTCTAACGGTATCAATCCGTTTGAGTTACAACGGTTGCGTCACATATTCGTACCAACATGTATTTAGCGATATTTTTCTGATATTACTAGGTTGCATCGCTTTTAACAGTGAAACGATTGACTGTGGGACTTAATTGAACTGATTTTGGACTTTGACCTTATAAATGTGATAAATGAGACAATTGGACTCCAAGAAATAACATTCTTCTTAATTTGACATGATTGCTGGAACTCAGCGATTACACTGGGCGCTGTGGTAGCGCTTTATTTAAAAATTTAGATAAATAAGTCATTTTTTACTGTGGGACCAATCCTAGCCGTTAGCGCGCGCTGAAGAAATAGAGACAGTTTCAAAAACTACATTTCATTGACTTTCTAACGGTATCAATCCGTTTGAGTTACAACGGTTGCGTCACATATTCGTACCAACATGTATTTAGCGATATTTTTCTGATATTACTAGGTTGCATCGCTTTTAACAGTGAAACGATTGACTGTGGGACTTAATTGAACTGATTTTGGACTTTGACCTTATAAATGTGATAAATGAGACAATTGGACTCCAAGAAATAACATTCTTCTTAATTTGACATGATTGCTGGAACTCAGCGATTACACTGGGCGCTGTGGTAGCGCTTTATTTAAAAATTTAGATAAATAAGTCATTTTTTACTGTGGGACCAATCCTAGCCGTTAGCGCGCGCTGAAGAAATAGAGACAGTTTCAAAAACTACATTTCATTGACTTTCTAACGGTATCAATCCGTTTGAGTTACAACGGTTGCGTCACATATTCGTACCAACATGTATTTAGCGATATTTTTCTGATATTACTAGGTTGCATCGCTTTTAACAGTGAAACGATTGACTGTGGGACTTAATTGAACTGATTTTGGACTTTGACCTTATAAATGTGATAAATGAGACAATTGGACTCCAAGAAATAACATTCTTCTTAATTTGACATGATTGCTGGAACTCAGCGATTACACTGGGCGCTGTGGTAGCGCTTTATTTAAAAATTTAGATAAATAAGTCATTTTTTACTGTGGGACCAATCCTAGCCGTTAGCGCGCGCTAAAGAAATAGAGACAGTTTCAAAAACTACATTTCATTGACTTTCTAACGGTATCAATCCGTTTGAGTTACAACGGTTGCGTCACATATTCGTACCAACATGTATTTAGCGATATTTTTCTGATATTACTAGGTTGCATCGCTTTTAACAGTGAAACGATTGACTGTGGGACTTAATTGAACTGATTTTGGACTTTGACCTGATAAATGTGATAAATGAGACAATTGGACTCCAAGAAATAACATTCTTCTTAATTTGACATGATTGCTGGAACTCAGCGATTACACTGGGCGCTGTGGTAGCGCTTTATTTAAAAATTTAGATAAATAAGTCATTTTTTACTGTGGGACCAATCCTAGCCGTTAGCGCCGCTGAAGAAATAGAGACAGTTTCAAAAACTACATTTCATTGACTTTCTAACGGTATCAATCCGTTTGAGTTACAACGGTTGCGTCACATATTCGTACCAACATGTATTTAGCGATATTTTTCTGATATTACTAGGTTGCATCGCTTTTAACAGTGAAACGATTGACTGTGGGACTTAATTGAACTGATTTTGGACTTTGACCTTATAAATGCGATAAATGAGACAATTGGACTCCAAGAAATAACATTCTTCTTAATTTGACATGATTGCTGGAACTCAGCGATTACACTGGGCGCTGTGGTAGCGCTTTATTTAAAAATTTAGATAAATAAGTCATTTTTTACTGTGGGACCAATCCTAGCCGTTAGCGCGCGCTGAAGAAATAGAGACAGTTTCAAAAACTACATTTCATTGACTTTCTAACGGTATCAATCCGTTTGAGTTACAACGGTTGCGTCACATATTCGTACCAACATGTATTTAGCGATATTTTTCTGATATTACTAGGTTGCATCGCTTTTAACAGTGAAACGATTGACTGTGGGACTTAATTGAACTGATTTTGGACTTTGACCTTATAAATGCGATAAATGAGACAATTGGACTCCAAGAAATAACATTCTTCTTAATTTGACATGATTGCTGGAACTCAGCGATTACACTGGGCGCTGTGGTAGCGCTTTATTTAAAAATTTAGATAAATAAGTCATTTTTTACTGTGGGACCAATCCTAGCCGTTAGCGCGCGCTGAAGAAATAGAGACAGTTTCAAAAACTACATTTCATTGACTTTCTAACGGTATCAATCCGTTTGAGTTACAACGGTTGCGTCACATATTCGTACCAACATGTATTTAGCGATATTTTTCTGATATTACTAGGTTGCATCGCTTTTAACAGTGAAACGATTGACTGTGGGACTTAATTGAACTGATTTTGGACTTTGACCTTATAAATGCGATAAATGAGACAATTGGACTCCAAGAAATAACATTCTTCTTAATTTGACATGATTGCTGGAACTCAGCGATTACACTGGGCGCTGTGGTAGCGCTTTATTTAAAAATTTAGATAAATAAGTCATTTTTTACTGTGGGACCAATCCTAGCCGTTAGCGCGCGCTGAAGAAATAGAGACAGTTTCAAAAACTACATTTCATTGACTTTCTAACGGTATCAATCCGTTTGAGTTACAACGGTTGCGTCACATATTCGTACCAACATGTATTTAGCGATATTTTTCTGATATTACTAGGTTGCATCGCTTTTAACAGTGAAACGATTGACTGTGGGACTTAATTGAACTGATTTTGGACTTTGACCTTATAAATGTGATAAATGAGACAATTGGACTCCAAGAAATAACATTCTTCTTAATTTGACATGATTGCTGGAACTCAGCGATTACACTGGGCGCTGTGGTAGCGCTTTATTTAAAAATTTAGATAAATAAGTCATTTTTTACTGTGGGACCAATCCTAGCCGTTAGCGCGCGCTGAAAGAAATAGAGACAGTTTCAAAAACTACATTTCATTGACTTTCTAACGGTATCAATCCGTTTGAGTTACAACGGTTGCGTCACATATTCGTACCAACATGTATTTAGCGATATTTTTCTGATATTACTAGGTTGCATCGCTTTTAACAGTGAAACGATTGACTGTGGGACTTAATTGAACTGATTTTGGACTTTGACCTTATAAATGCGATAAATGAGACAATTGGACTCCAAGAAATAACATTCTTCTTAATTTGACATGATTGCTGGAACTCAGCGATTACACTGGGCGCTGTGGTAGCGCTTTATTTAAAAATTTAGATAAATAAGTCATTTTTTACTGTGGGACCAATCCTAGCCGTTAGCGCGCGCTGAAGAAATAGAGACAGTTTCAAAAACTACATTTCATTGACTTTCTAACGGTATCAATCCGTTTGAGTTACAACGGTTGCGTCACATATTCGTACCAACATGTATTTAGCGATATTTTTCTGATATTACTAGGTTGCATCGCTTTTAACAGTGAAACGATTGACTGTGGGACTTAATTGAACTGATTTTGGACTTTGACCTTATAAATGTGATAAATGAGACAATTGGACTCCAAGAAATAACATTCTTCTTAATTTGACATGATTGCTGGAACTCAGCGATTACACTGGGCGCTGTGGTAGCGCTTTATTTAAAAATTTAGATAAATAAGTCATTTTTTACTGTGGGACCAATCCTAGCCGTTAGCGCGCGCTGAAGAAATAGAGACAGTTTCAAAAACTACATTTCATTGACTTTCTAACGGTATCAGTCCGTTTGAGTTACAACGGTTGCGTCACATATTCGTACCAACATGTATTTAGCGATATTTTTCTGATATTACTAGGTTGCATCGCTTTTAACAGTGAAACGATTGACTGTGGGACTTAATTGAACTGATTTTGGACTTTGACCTTATAAATGTGATAAATGAGACAATTGGACTCCAAGAAATAACATTCTTCTTAATTTGACATGATTGCTGGAACTCAGCGATTACACTGGGCGCTGTGGTAGCGCTTTATTTAAAAATTTAGATAAATAAGTCATTTTTTACTGTGGGACCAATCCTAGCCGTTAGCGCGCGCTGAAGAAATAGAGACAGTTTCAAAAACTACATTTCATTGACTTTCTAACGGTATCAATCCGTTTGAGTTACAACGGTTGCGTCACATATTCGTACCAACATGTATTTAGCGATATTTTTCTGATATTACTAGGTTGCATCGCTTTTAACAGTGAAACGATTGACTGTGGGACTTAATTGAACTGATTTTGGACTTTGACCTTATAAATGCGATAAATGAGACAATTGGACTCCAAGAAATAACATTCTTCTTAATTTGACATGATTGCTGGAACTCAGCGATTACACTGGGCGCTGTGGTAGCGCTTTATTTAAAATTTAGATAAATAAGTCATTTTTTACTGTGGGACCAATCCTAGCCGTTAGCGCGCGCTGAAGAAATAGAGACAGTTTCAAAAACTACATTTCATTGACTTTCTAACGGTATCAATCCGTTTGAGTTACAACGGTTGCGTCACATATTCGTACCAACATGTATTTAGCGATATTTTTCTGATATTACTAGGTTGCATCGCTTTTAACAGTGAAACGATTGACTGTGGGACTTAATTGAACTGATTTTGGACTTTGACCTTATAAATGTGATAAATGAGACAATTGGACTCCAAGAAATAACATTCTTCTTAATTTGACATGATTGCTGGAACTCAGCGATTACACTGGGCGCTGTGGTAGCGCTTTATTTAAAAATTTAGATAAATAAGTCATTTTTTACTGTGGGACCAATCCTAGCCGTTAGCGCGCGCTGAAGAAATAGAGACAGTTTCAAAAACTACATTTCATTGACTTTCTAACGGTATCAATCCGTTTGAGTTACAACGGTTGCGTCACATATTCGTACCAACATGTATTTAGCGATATTTTTCTGATATTACTAGGTTGCATCGCTTTTAACAGTGAAACGATTGACTGTGGGACTTAATTGAACTGATTTTGGACTTTGACCTTATAAATGTGATAAATGAGACAATTGGACTCCAAGAAATAACATTCTTCTTAATTTGACATGATTGCTGGAACTCAGCGATTACACTGGGCGCTGTGGTAGCGCTTTATTTAAAAATTTAGATAAATAAGTCATTTTTTACTGTGGGACCAATCCTAGCCGTTAGCGCGCGCTGAAGAAATAGAGACAGTTTCAAAAACTACATTTCATTGACTTTCTAACGGTATCAATCCGTTTGAGTTACAACGGTTGCGTCACATATTCGTACCAACATGTATTTAGCGATATTTTTCTGATATTACTAGGTTGCATCGCTTTTAACAGTGAAACGATTGACTGTGGGACCTAATTGAACTGATTTTGGACTTTGACCTGATAAATGCGATAAATGAGACAACTGGACTGCAAGAAATAACGTTCTTCTTAATTTGACATGATTGCTGGAACTCAGCGATTACACTGGGCGCTGTGGTGGCGCTTTATTTAAAATTTAGATAAATAAGTCATTTTTTACTGTGGGACCAATACTAGCCGTTAGCGCACGCTGAAGAAATAGAGACAGTTTCAAAAACTACATTTCATTGACTTTCTAACGGTATCAATCCGTTTGAGTTAAAACGGTTGCGTCACATATTCGTACCAACATGTATTTAGCGATATTTTTCTGATATTACTAGGTTGCATCGCTTTTAACAGTGAAACGATTGACTGTGGGACTTAATTGAACTGATTTTGGACTTTGACCTTATAAATGTGATAAATGAGACAATTGGACTCCAAGAAATAACATTCTTCTTAATTTGACATGATTGTTGGAACTCAGCGATTACACTGGGCGCTGTGGTAGCGCTTTATTTAAAAATTTAGATAAATAAGTCATTTTTTACTGTGGGACCAATCCTAGCCGTTAGCGCGCGCTAAAGAAATAGAGACAGTTTCAAAAACTACATTTCATTGACTTTCTAACGGTATCAATCCGTTTGAGTTACAACGGTTGCGTCACATATTCGTACCAACATGTATTTAGCGATATTTTTCCGATATTACTAGGTTGCATCGCTTTTAACAGTGAAACGATTGACTGTGGGACCTAATTGAACTGATTTTGGACTTTGACCTGATAAATGCGAAAAATGAGACAACTGGACTGCAAGAAATAACGTTCTTCTTAATTTGAAATGATTGCTGGAACTCAGCAATTACACTGGGCGCTGTGGTGGCGCTTTATTTCGAAATTTAGATAAATAAGTCATTTTTTACTGTGGGACCAATCCTAGCCGTTAGCGCGCGCTGAAGAAATAGAGACAGTTTCAAAAACTACATTTCATTGACTTTCTAACGGTATCAATCCGTTTGAGTTAAAACGGTTGCGTCACATATTCGTACCAACATGTATTTAGCGATATTTTTCTGATATTACTAGGTTGCATCGCTTTTAACAGTGAAACGATTGACTGTGGGACTTAATTGAACTGATTTTGGACTTTGACCTTATAAATGTGATAAATGAGACAATTGGACTCCAAGAAATAACATTCTTCTTAATTTGACATGATTGCTGGAACTCAGCGATTACACTGGGCGCTGTGGTAGCGCTTTATTTAAAAATTTAGATAAATAAGTCATTTTTTACTGTGGGACCAATCCTAGCCGTTAGCGCGCGCTAAAGAAATAGAGACAGTTTCAAAAACTACATTTCATTGACTTTCTAACGGTATCAATCCGTTTGAGTTACAACGGTTGCGTCACATATTCGTACCAACATGTATTTAGCGATATTTTTCTGATATTACTAGGTTGCATCGCTTTTAACAGTGAAACGATTGACTGTGGGACCTAATTGAACTGATTTTGGACTTTGACCTGATAAATGCGAAAAATGAGACAACTGGACTGCAAGAAATAACGTTCTTCTTAATTTGAAATGATTGCTGGAACTCAGCAATTACACTGGGCGCTGTGGTGGCGCTTTATTTCGAAATTTAGATAAATAAGTCATTTTTTACTGTGGGACCAATCCTAGCCGTTAGCGCACGCTGAAGAAATAGAGACAGTTTCAAAAACTACATTTCATTGACTTTCTAACGGTATCAATCCGTTTGAGTTACAACGGTTGCGTCACATATTCGTACCAACATGTATTTAGCGATATTTTTCTGATATTACTAGGTTGCATCGCTTTTAACAGTGAAACGATTGACTGTGGGACTTAATTGAACTGATTTTGGACTTTGACCTTATAAATGCGATAAATAAGACAATTGGACTCCAAGAAATAACATTCTTCTTAATTTGACATGATTGCTGGAACTCAGCGATTACACTGGGCGCTGTGGTAGCGCTTTATTTAAAAATTTAGATAAATAAGTCATTTTTTACTGTGGGACCAATCCTAGCCGTTAGCGCGCGCTGAAGAAATAGAGACAGTTTCAAAAACTACATTTCATTGACTTTCTAACGGTATCAATCCGTTTGAGTTACAACGGTTGCGTCACATATTCGTACCAACATGTATTTAGCGATATTTTTCTGATATTACTAGGTTGCATCGCTTTTAACAGTGAAACGATTGACTGTGGGACTTAATTGAACTGATTTTGGACTTTGACCTTATAAATGCGATAAATGAGACAATTGGACTCCAAGAAATAACATTCTTCTTAATTTGACATGATTGCTGGAACTCAGCGATTACACTGGGCGCTGTGGTAGCGCTTTATTTAAAAATTTAGATAAATAAGTCATTTTTTACTGTGGGACCAATCCTAGCCGTTAGCGCGCGCTAAAGAAATAGAGACAGTTTCAAAAACTACATTTCATTGACTTTCTAACGGTATCAATCCGTTTGAGTTACAACGGTTGCGTCACATATTCGTACCAACATGTATTTAGCGATATTTTTCTGATATTACTAGGTTGCATCGCTTTTAACAGTGAAACGATTGACTGTGGGACTTAATTGAACTGATTTTGGACTTTGACCTTATAAATGTGATAAATGAGACAATTGGACTCCAAAAAATAACATTCTTCTTAATTTGACATGATTGCTGGAACTCAGCGATTACACTGGGCGCTGTGGTAGCGCTTTATTTAAAAATTTAGATAAATAAGTCATTTTTTACTGTGGGACCAATCCTAGCCGTTAGCGCGCGCTGAAGAAATAGAGACAGTTTCAAAAACTACATTTCATTGACTTTCTAACGGTATCAGTCCGTTTGAGTTACAACGGTTGCGTCACATATTCGTACCAACATGTATTTAGCGATATTTTTCTGATATTACTAGGTTGCATCGCTTTTAACAGTGAAACGATTGACTGTGGGACTTAATTGAACTGATTTTGGACTTTGACCTTATAAATGTGATAAATGAGACAATTGGACTCCAAGAAATAACATTCTTCTTAATTTGACATGATTGCTGGAACTCAGCGATTACACTGGGCGCTGTGGTAGCGCTTTATTTAAAAATTTAGATAAATAAGTCATTTTTTACTGTGGGACCAATCCTAGCCGTTAGCGCGCGCTAAAGAAATAGAGACAGTTTCAAAAACTACATTTCATTGACTTTCTAACGGTATCAGTCCGTTTGAGTTACAACGGTTGCGTCACATATTCGTACCAACATGTATTTAGCGATATTTTTCTGATATTACTAGGTTGCATCGCTTTTAACAGTGAAACGATTGACTGTGGGACTTAATTGAACTGATTTTGGACTTTGACCTTATAAATGCGATAAATGAGACAATTGGACTCCAAGAAATAACATTCTTCTTAATTTGACATGATTGTTGGAACTCAGCGATTACACTGGGCGCTGTGGTAGCGCTTTATTTAAAAATTTAGATAAATAAGTCATTTTTTACTGTGGGACCAATCCTAGCCGTTAGCGCGCGCTAAAGAAATAGAGACAGTTTCAAAAACTACATTTCATTGACTTTTTAACGGTATCAGTCCGTTTGAGTTACAACGGTTGCGTCACATATTCGTACCAACATGTATTTAGCGATATTTTTCTGATATTACTAGGTTGCATCGCTTTTAACAGTGAAACGATTGACTGTGGGACTTAATTGAACTGATTTTGGACTTTGACCTTATAAATGTGATAAATGAGACAATTGGACTCCAAGAAATAACATTCTTCTTAATTTGACATGATTGCTGGAACTCAGCGATTACACTGGGCGCTGTGGTAGCGCTTTATTTAAAAATTTAGATAAATAAGTCATTTTTTACTGTGGGACCAATCCTAGCCGTTAGCGCGCGCTAAAGAAATAGAGACAGTTTCAAAAACTACATTTCATTGACTTTCTAACGGTATCAGTCCGTTTGAGTTACAACGGTTGCGTCACATATTCGTACCAACATGTATTTAGCGATATTTTTCTGATATTACTAGGTTGCATCGCTTTTAACAGTGAAACGATTGACTGTGGGACTTAATTGAACTGATTTTGGACTTTGACCTTATAAATGTGATAAATGAGACAATTGGACTCCAAGAAATAACATTCTTCTTAATTTGACATGATTGCTGGAACTCAGCGATTACACTGGGCGCTGTGGTAGCGCTTTATTTAAAAATTTAGATAAATAAGTCATTTTTTACTGTGGGACCAATCCTAGCCGTTAGCGCGCGCTGAAGAAATAGAGACAGTTTCAAAAACTACATTTCATTGACTTTCTAACGGTATCAATCCGTTTGAGTTACAACGGTTGCGTCACATATTCGTACCAACATGTATTTAGCGATATTTTTCTGATATTACTAGGTTGCATCGCTTTTAACAGTGAAACGATTGACTGTGGGACTTAATTGAACTAATTTTGGACTTTGACCTTATAAATGCGATAAATGAGACAATTGGACTCCAAGAAATAACATTCTTCTTAATTTGACATGATTGCTGGAACTCAGCGATTACACTGGGCGCTGTGGTAGCGCTTTATTTAAAAATTGAGATAAATAAGTCATTTTTTACTGTGGGACCAATCCTAGCCGTTAGCGCGCGCTAAAGAAATAGAGACAGTTTCAAAAACTACATTTTATTGACTTTCTAACGGTATCAATCCGTTTGAGTTACAACGGTTGCGTCACATATTCGTACCAACATGTATTTAGCGATATTTTTCCGATATTACTAGGTGGCATCGCTTTTAACAGTGAAACGATTGACTGTGGGACCTTAATTGAACTGATTTTGGACTTTGACCTGATAAATGCGATAAATGAGACAACTGGACTCCAAGAAATAACATTCTTCTTAATTTGACATGATTGCTGGAACTCAGCGATTACACTGGGCGCTGTGGTAGCGCTTTATTTAAAAATTTAGATAAATAAGTCATTTTTTACTGTGGGACCAATCCTAGCCGTTAGCGCGCGCTAAAGAAATAGAGACAGTTTCAAAAACTACATTTCATTGACTTTTTAACGGTATCAATCCGTTTGAGTTACAACGGTTGCGTCACATATTCGTACCAACATGTATTTAGCGATATTTTTCTGATATTACTAGGTTGCATCGCTTTTAACAGTGAAACGATTGACTGTGGGACTTAATTGAACTGATTTTAGACTTTGACCTTATAAATGTGATAAATGAGACAATTGGACTCCAAAAAATAACATTCTTCTTAATTTGACATGATTGCTGGAACTCAGCGATTACACTGGGCGCTGTGATAGCGCTTTATTTAAAAATTGAGATAAATAAGTCATTTTTTACTGTGGGACCAATCCTAGCCGTTAGCGCCCGCTGAAGAAATAGAGACAGTTTCAAAAACTATATTTCCTTGACTACTTTGAAGAATTGTCTTCTAGAAGCTTCTGATGATACCTGTGGGTGGACGAAAGGACCAGCTAGACATAGACAGACCTGGTGGTGGAATAATGAGGTTGACCAGTGTATAAAGGAAAAGAGGAAACTTTGGAAAGAGTTGAAGTCAGGTGGTAGTAAAAATATTTACTTAGAAGCTAAGCGTCGTGCTCGTACAGCAGTGTATAAGGCAAAATCAGAAGCAGAGAGAAACAGATTTGCAGATGTGTTAAGAAGGGAAGACCAGCGCAATGAGGTATTCAAGATAGCGAAGCAAATGAAGAAGACTAATCAAGATGTTGTAGGTGAGAAGTGTATACGTAATGATGAAGGTGTTTTGGCTAGCACAGAGGAGGAGAAAAGGGTAGCTTGGAAGAATTATTATCAGAGGTTGCTTAACACTGAGTTTGATTGGGATGAGGATAATTTGTCTGATGATGATGTTGTAGAAGGGCCAGCTATACAGATCAAGACAGAATGGGTAGTGGAGGCTATTAGGAAATTGAAGATTGGCAAGGCTGCAGGAGTATCAGGTATTGTTGCAGAGATGGTAAAAGCATCTGGATATATTGGAGTTGAGCTTATTACAAGTCTTGCTAACCAGATTATAAAGGATGGTGCTATTCCGAGTGAGTGGCAGTCGAGTGTAATAGTGAATTGTTTCAAGGGCAAGGGTGATGCATTAGAAAGGGGTAACTATAGAGGTTTGAAGTTGGTTGATCAAGTAATGAAAGTTATTGAAAGAGTGATTGATAAGTTACTTAGAGAAAGGATTGATATAGATAAGATGCAATTTGGTTTTGTTCCAGGGCGTGGCACTACAGATGCAATATTTTTACTCAGACAGCTTCAGGAAAAGTATTTAGGAAAGAGAAAGAATCTCTATTTTGCCTTTGTAGATTTAGAGAAAGCCTTTGATAGAGTGCCACGTAAAGTTATTTGGTGGGCTATGAGAAAATTAGGTGTGGATGAGTGGCTAGTTACGATGGTACAGTCTATGTACAGCAATGCTAGAAGTCGTGTCAGGATTAACGATTCACTTAGTGATGAATTTAGTGTAAATGTTGGTGTACATCAGGGTTCTGTGCTTAGTCCTTTGTTGTTTGTTCTAGTCTTAGAAGCGCTGTCGATGGAGTTCAGAACAGGTTGTCCATGGGAGTTATTGTATGCAGATGATTTGGTTCTCATAGCAGAGTCGATGGAAGAATTAGTTGAAAAGTTTGAGAAGTGGAAGAAAGGACTAGAAGAGAAAGGGCTAAAGGTAAACACAGCAAAGTCTAAAGTCATGATTAGTAGCATTGCAGCCAAGTGTGACCTTGTAGTTGGGAAAGTGGCCTTGTGGAGTTTGCAGGAAAGGGGTTGGTAGTAACTCAATTTTTTGTCAGACTTGCAAGCATTGGGTACATAAGAAGTGCAGTAGTATTAGTGGAAGGTTAAGAGCTGACATTCAGTTTGTATGCAAGCGTTGCAAAGGTGAGATTATAGAGAATGAAGTATTTCCAGCTTTAATGATGTACAACAGTGACTCGTTAGAGTTAGTTGAGAACTTCTGTTACTTAGGTGATATGTTGGGCAGTGAAGGGGGTGTTGGAAGAAGTGTTACTTGCAGGATAGGTTCTGCTTGGAAAAAGTTCAGAGAGTTACTTCCTTTGTTGACTAGCAGAGTCCTGTCAATTGAGGTAAAAGGTAGGTTGTATGAGGCCTGTGTAAGAAGTGTTATGTTGTACGGTAGTGAGACATGGGCAGTGAAGCAGGAAGATCTTGACCGTTTAGAAAGGAATGATATGAGAATGGTTAGGTGGATGTGTAACGCCAGTCTGAGAGACAGAAAGAGTTCAGATGAGCTAAGAAGCAGGCTAAGTCTCCGTAGAATTAAAGATGTTATCCAGATAAGAAGATTAAATTGGCTGGGGCACTTGGAAAGAATGGAGGAGGATAATTGGGTAAAAAAGTGTAGAGACTTGATAGTTCCTGGGGCAAAGCCCAGAGGCAGACCGAGAAAGACTTGGCAGGAGGTTATAAGGAGAGACTTGATACAGAGGAAGTTGAGTTTAGATCTAACACAGTCTAGATCAGATTGGAAGAGGGTCATTAATATACCCCGTCCAACCCATGCTAGCATGGAAAACGGACGTTAAGCCGAGAATGATGATGATGATGATTTCTAACGGTATCAGTCCGTTTGAGTGACAACGGTTGCGTCACATATTCGTACCAACATGTATTTAGCGATATTTTTCTGATATTACTAGGTTGCATCGCTTTTTACAGTGAAACGATTGACTGAGGGACTTAATTGAACTGATTTTGTGCTTTGACCTTATAGATGTGATAAATGAGACAATTGGACTCAAAGAAATAACATTCTTCTTAATTTGACATGATTGTTGGAACTCAGCTATTACACTGGGCGCTGTGGTAGCGCTTTATTTAAAAATTTAGATAAATAAGTCATTTTTTACTGTGGGACCAATCCTAGCCGTTAGTGCGCGCTAAAGAAATAGAGACAGTTTCAAAAACTACATTTCATTGACTTTTTAACGGTTTCAGTCAGTTTGAGTTACAACGGTTGCGTCACATATTCGTACCAACATGTATTTAGCGATACTTTTCTGATATTACTAGGTTGCATCGCTTTTAACAGTGAAACGATTGATTGTGGGACTTAATTGAACTGATTTTAGACTTTGACCTTATAAATGTGATAAATGAGACAATTGGACTCCAAAAAATAACATTCTTCTTAATTTGACATGATTGCTGGAACTCAGCGATTACACTGGGCGCTGTGGTAGCGCTTTATTTAAAAATTTAGATAAATAAGTTATTTTTTACTGTGGGACCAATCCTAGCCGTTAGCGCGCTAAGAAATAGAGACAGTTTCAAAAACTATATTTCATTGACTTTCTAACGGTATCAGTCTGTTTGAGTGACAACGGTTGCGTCACATATGCGTACCAACATGTATTTACCGATATTTTTCCGATATTACTAGGTGGCATCGCTTTTAACAGTGAAACGATTGACTGTGGGACCTAATTGAACTGATTTTGGACTTTGACCTGATAAATGCGAAAAATGAGACAACTGGACTGCAAGAAATAACGTTCTTCTTAATTTGAAATGATTGCTGGAACTCAGCAGTTACACTGGGCGCTGTGGTGGCGCTTTATTTCGAAATTTGGATAAATAAGTCATTTTTTACTGTGGGACCAATACTAGCCGTTAGCGCACGCTGAAGAAATAGAGACAGTCTCAAAAACTACATTTCATTGACTTTCTAACGGTATCAATCCGTTTGAGTTAAAACGGTTGCGTCACATATTCGTACCAACATGTATTTAGCGATATTTTTCTGATATTACTAGGTTGCATCGCTTTTAACAGTGAAACGATTGACTGTGGGACTTAATTGAACTAATTTTGGACTTTGACCTTATAAATGCGATAAATAAGACAATTGGACTCCAAGAAATAACATTCTTCTTAATTTGACATGATTGCTGGAATTCAGCGATAACACTGGGCGCTGTGGTAACGCTTTATTTAAAAATTCAGATTAATAAGTCATTTTTTACTGTGGGACCAATCCTAGCCGTTAGCGCGCGCTAAAGAAATAGAGACAGTTTCAAAAACTACATTTTATTGACTTTCTAACGGTATCAATCCACTTGAGTTACAACGGTTGCGTCACATATTCGTACCAACATGTATTTAGCGATATTTTTCTGATATTACTAGGTTGCATCGCTTATAATAGTGAAACGATTGACTGTGGGACCTAATTGAACTGATTTTGGACTTTGACCTGATAAATGCGAAAAATGAGACAATTGGACTCCAAGAAATAACATTCTTCTTAATTTGACATAATTGTTGGAACTCAGCGATTACACTGGGCGCTGTGGCAGCGCTTTATTTAAAAATTTAGATAAATAAGTCATTTTTTACTGTGGGACCAATCCTAGCCGTTAGCGCGCGCTAAAGAAATAGAGACAGTTTCAAAAACTACATTTCATTGACTTTTTAACGGTATCAATCCGTTTGAGTTACAACGGTTGCGTCACATATTCGTACCAACATGTATTTAGCGATATTTTTCTGATATTACTAGGTTGCATCGCTTATAACAGTGAAACGATTGACTGTGGGACCTAATTGAACTGATTTTGGACTTTGACCTGATAAATGCGAAAAATGAGACAACTGGACTGCAGGAAATAACGTTCTTCTTAATTTGACATGATTGTTGGAACTCAGCGATTACACTGGGCGCTGTGGTAGCGCTTTATTTAAAAATTTAGATAAATAAGTCATTTTTTACTGTGGGACCAATCCTAGCCGTTAGCGCGCGCTGAAGAAATAGAGACAGTTTCAAAAACTACATTTCATTGACTTTCTAACGTTATCAATCCGTTTGAGTTAAAACGGTTGCGTCACATATTCGTACCAACATGTATTTAGCGATATTTTTTGACATTACTAGGTTGCATCGCTTTTAAAAGTGAAACGATTGACTGTGGGACTTAATGGTACTGATTTTGCACATTGACCTTATAAATGTGATAAATGAGACAATTGGACTCCAAGAAATAACATTCTTCTTAATTTGACATGATTGCTGGAACTCAGCGATTACACTGGGCGCTGTGAAAGCGCTTTATTTAAAAATTTAGATAAATAAGTCATTTTTTACTGTGGGACCAATCCTAGCCGTTAGCGCGCGCTGAAGAAATAGAGACAGTTTCAAAAACTATATTTCATTGAATTTCTAACGGTATCAGTCCGTTTGCGTTACAACGGTTGCGTCACATATTCGTACCAACATGTATTTAGCGATATTTTTTTGATATTACTAGGTTGCATCGCTTTTAACAGTGAAACGATTGACTGTGGGACTTAATTGAACTGATTTTGGACTTTGACCTTATAAATGTGATAAATGAGACAATTGGACTCCAAGAAATAACATTCTTCTTAATTTGACATGATTGTTGGAACTCAGCGATTACACTGGGCGCTGTGGTAGCGCTTTATTTAAAAATTTAGATAAATAAGTCAGTTTTTACTGTGGGACCAATCCTAGCCGTTAGCGGCGCGCTAAAGAAATAGAGACAGTTTCAAAAACTACATTTCATTGACTTTTTAACGGTATCAATCCGTTTGAGTTACAACGGTTGCGTCACATATTCGTACCAACATGTATTTATGGATATTTTTCCGATATTACTAGGTTGCATCGCTTTTAACAGTGGAACGATTGACTATGGGACCTAATTGAACTGATTTGGACTTTGACCTGATAAATGCGAAAAATGAGACAACTGGACTGCAAGAAATAACGTTCTTCTTAATTTGAAATGATTGCTGGAACTCAGCACTTACACTGGGCGCTGTGGTGGCGCTTTATTTAGAAATTTAGATAAATAGTCATTTTTTACTGTGGGACCAATACTAGCCGTTAGCGCACGCTGAAGAATAGAGACAGTTTCAAAAACTACATTTCATTGACTTTCTAACGGTATCAATCCGTTTGAGTTAAAACAGTTGCGTCACATATTCGTAACCAACATGTATTTAGCGATATTTTCTGATATTACTAGGTTGCATCGCTTTTAACAGTGAAACCATTGACTGTGGGACTTAATTGAACTGATTTTGGACTTTGACCTTATAAATGTGATAAATGAGACAGTTGACTCCAAGAAATAACATTCTTCTTAATTGACATGATTGCTGGAACTCAACGCTTACACTGGGCGCTGTGGTAGCGCTTTATTCAAAAATTTTAGATAAGTAAGTCATTTTTTACTGTGGGTCCAATCCTAGCCGTAAACGCGCGCTGAAGAAATAAGAGACAGTTTCAAAAAACAATATTTCATTGACTTTCTAAACGGTATTAGTCCGTTTGAGTTACAACGGTTGCGTCACATATTCATCGCAAACATGTATTAGCGATATTTTTCCGATATTACTAGGTTGCATCGCTTTTAACAGTGAACGTTTGACTGTGGGACTTATTTGAACTGATTTTGGACTTTGACCTGCTAAATGCGAAAAAATGAGAAACTGGACTGCAAGAAATAACGTTCTTCTTAATTGACATGATTGCCGTGAACTCAGCATTACACTGGGCCTGTGGTGGCGCTTTATATAAGAAATTTAGATAAATAAGTCATTTTTTACTGTGGGACCAATACTAGCCGTTAGCGCACGCTGAAGAAATAGAGACAGTCACAAAACTACATTTCATTGACTTTCTAACGGTATCAATCCGTTTGAGTTAAAACGGTTGCGTCACATGTTCGTACCAACATGTATTTAGCGATATTTTTCCGATATTACTAGGTTGCATCGCTTTTAAACAGTGAAACGATTGACTGTGGGACTTAATTGAACTGATTTTGGACTTTGACCTTATAAATGTAATAAATAAGACAATTGGACTCCAAAAAATAACATTCTTCTTAATTTGACATGATTGCTGGAACTCAGCGATTACACTGGGCGCTGTGGTAGCGCTTTATTTAAAAATTTAGATAAATAAGTCATTTTTACTGTGGGACCAATCCTAGCCGTTAGCGCGCGCTGAAGAAATAGAGACAGTTTCAAAAACTACATTTCATTGACTTTCTAACGGTATCAGTCCGTTTGAGTTACAACGGTTGCGTCACATATTCGTACCAACATGTATTTTAGCGATATTTTCTGATATTACTAGGTTGCATCGCTTTAACAGTGAAACGATTGACTGTGGGACTTAATTGAACTGATTTTGGACTTTGACCTTATAAATGTGATAAATGAGACAATTGGACTCCAAGAAAATTCTTCTTAATTTGACATGATTGCTGGAACTCAGCGATTACACTGGCGCTGTGTAGCGCTTTATTTAAAAATTTAGATAAATAAGTCATTTTTACTGTGGGACCAATCCTAGCCGTTAGCGCGCTGAAGAAATAGAGACAGTTTCAAAAACTACATTTCATTGACTTTCTAACGGTATCAGTCCGTTTGAGTTACAACGTTGCGTCACATATTCGTACCAACATTATTAGCGATATTTTTCTGATATTACTAGGTTGCATCGCTTTAACAGTGAAACGATTGACTGTGGGATCTTAATTGAACTGATTTTGATTGACCTTATAAATGTGATAAATGAGACAATTGGACTCCAAGAAAAAACATTCTTCTTAATTGACATGATTGCGGGAACTCAGCAATTACACTGGGCGCTGTGGTAACGCTTTATTTAAAAATTTAGATAAATAAGTTATTTTTTTACTGTGGGACCATCCTAGCCGTTAGCGCGCTGAAGAATAGAGACAGTTTCAAAAACTACTTTCATTGACTTTCTACGGTATCATGCGTTTGAGTTACAACGGTTGCGTCACATATTCGTACCAACATGTATTTAGCGATATTTTTCTGAATACTAGGTTGCATCGCTTTAACAGTGAAACGATTGACTGTGGGACTTATTGAACTGATTTTGGACTTTGACCTTAGAAATGTGATAAATGAGACAATTGGACTCCAAGAAATAACATTCTTCTTAATTTGACATAGATTCTGGAACTCAGCAATTACACTGGGCTGTGTGGCGCTTTATTTAAATTTAGATAAATAAGTCATTTTTACTGTGACCAATCTAGCCGTTAGCGCGATGAAAAATAGAGACAGTTTCAAAAACTACATTTCATTGACTTTCTAACGGTATCAGTCCGTTTGAGTTACAACGGTTGCGTCACATATTCGTACCAACATGTATTTAGCGATATTTTTCTGATATTACTAGGTTGCATCGCTTTAACAGTGAAACGATTGACTGTGGACTTAATTGAACTGATTTTGGACTTTGACCTTATAAATGTGATAAATGAAGACAATTGACTCCAAGAAAAACATTCTTCTTAATTTGACATGATTGCTGGAACTCAGCAATTACACTGGCCTGTGGTAGCGCTTATTT
>JASGCC010004031.1:0-21472 GCA_030067915.1 Hydractinia echinata | reverse complement strand
TAAACAGTGAAACGATTGACTGTGGGACTTAATTGAACTGATTTTGGACTTTGACCTTATAAATGTGATAAATGAGAAATTGGACTCCAAGAAATAACATTCTTCTTAATTTGACATGATTGCTGGAACTCAGCAATTACACTGGGCGCTGTGGTAGCGCTTTATTTAAAAATTTAGATAAATAAGTCATTTTTACTGTGGGACCAATCCTAGCCGTTAGGCGCGCTGAAGAAATAGAGCACAGTTTCAAAAACTACATTTCATTGACTTTCTAACGTATCAGTCCGTTTGAGTTACAACGGTTGCGTCACATATTCGTACCAACATGTATTTAGCGATATTTTTTCTGATATTACTAGGTTGCATCGCTTTTAACAGTGAAACGATTGACTGTGGGACTTAATTGAACTGATTTTGGACTTTGACCTTATAAATGTGATAAATGAGACAATTGGGACTCCAAAGAAATAACATTCTTCTTAATTTGACATGATTGCTGGAACTCAGCAATTACACTGGGCGCTGTGGTAGCGCTTTATTTAAAAATTTAGATAAATAAGTCATTTTTTTACTGTGGGACCAATCCTAGCCGTTAGCGCGCGCTGAAGAAATAGAGACAGTTTCAAAAACTACATTTCATTGAACTTCTAACGGTATCAGTCCGTTTGAGTTACAACGGTTGCGTCACATATTCGTACCAACATGTATTTAGCGATATTTTTTGATATTACTAGGTTGCATCGCTTTTAACAGTGAAACGATTGACTGTGGGACTTAATTGAACTGATTTTGGACTTTGACCTTATAAATGTGATAAATGAGACAATTGGACTCCAAGAAATAACATTCTTCTTAATTTGACATGATTGCTGGAACTCAGCAATTACACTGGGCGCTGTGGTAGCGCTTTATTTAAAAATTTAGATAAATAAGTCATTTTTCACTGTGGGACCAATCCTAGCCGTTAGCGCGCGCTGAAGAAATAGAGACAGTTTCAAAAACTACATTTCATTGACTTTCTAACGGTATCAGTCCGTTTGAGTTACAACGGTTGCGTCACATATTCGTACCAACATGTATTTAGCGATATTTTTCTGATATTACTAGGTTGCATCGCTTTTAACAGTGAAACGATTGACTGTGGGACTTAATTGAACTGATTTTGGACTTTGACCTTATAAATGTGATAAATGAGAAATTGGACTCCAAGAAATAACATTCTTCTTAATTTGACATGATTGCTGGAACTCAGCAATTACACTGGGCGCTGTGGTAGCGCTTTATTTAAAAATTTAGATAAATAAGTCATTTTTTACTGTGGGACCAATCCTAGCCGTTAGCGCGCGCTGAAGAAATAGAGACAGTTTCAAAAACTACATTTCATTGACTTTCTAACGGTATCAGTCCGTTTGAGTTACAACGGTTGCGTCACATATTCGTACCAACATGTATTTAGCGATATTTTTCTGATATTACTAGGTTGCATCGCTTTTAACAGTGAAACGATTGACTGTGGGACTTAATTGAACTGATTTTGGACTTTGACCTTATAAATGTGATAAATGAGACAATTGGACTCCAAGAAATAACATTCTTCTTAATTTGACATGAATTTGCTGGGACTGTGGGACGCAATCTAGGCCGTTAGCGCGCGCTGAAGAAATAGAGACAGTTTCAAAAACTACATTTCATTGACTTTCTAACGGTATCAGTCCGTTTGAGTTACAACGGTTGCGTCACATATTCGTACCAACATGTATTTAGCGATATTTTTCTGATATTACTAGGTTGCATCGCTTTTAACAGTGAAACGATTGACTGTGGGACTTAATTGAACTGATTTTGGACTTTGACCTTATAAATGTCATAAATGACACAATTGGACTCCAAGAAATAATTCTTCTTAATTTGACATGATTGCTGGAACTCAGCAATTACACTGGGCGCTGTGGTAGCGCTTTATTTAAAATTTAGATAAATAAGTCATTTTTTACTGTGGGACCAATCCTAGCCGTTAGCGCGCGCTGAAGAAATAGAGACAGTTTCAAAAACTACATTTCATTGACTTTCTAACGGTATCAGTCCGTTTGAGTTACAACGGTTGCGTCACATATTCGTACCAACATGTATTTAGCGATATTTTTCTGATATTACTAGGTTGCATCGCTTTTAACAGTGAAACGATTGACTGTGGGACTTAATTGAACTGATTTTGGACTTTGACCTTATAAATGTGATAAATGAGACAATTGGACTCCAAGAAATAACATTCTTCTTAATTTGACATGATTGCTGGAACTCAGCATTACACTGGGCGCTGTGGTAGCGCTTTATTTAAAAATTTAGATAAATAAGTCATTTTTTACTGTGGGACCAATCCTAGCCGTTAGCGCGCGCTGAAGAAATAGAGACAGTTTCAAAAACTACATTTCATTGACTTTCTAACGGTATCAGTCCGTTTGAGTTACAACGGTTGCGTCACATATTCGTACCAACATGTATTTAGCGATATTTTCTGATATTACTAGGTTGCATCGCTTTTAACAGTGAAACGATTGACTGTGGGACTTAATTGAACTGATTTTGGACTTTGACCTTATAAATGTGATAAATGAGACAATTGGACTCCAAGAAATAACATTCTTCTTAATTTGACATGATTGCTGGAACTCAGCATTACACTGGGCGCTGTGGTAGCGCTTTATTTAAAAATTTAGATAAATAAGTCATTTTTTACTGTGGGACCAATCCTAGCCGTTAGCGCGCGCTGAAGAAATAGAGACAGTTTCAAAAACTACATTTCATTGACTTTCTAACGGTATCAGTCCGTTTGAGTTACAACGGTTGCGTCACATATTCGTACCAACATGTATTTAGCGATATTTTTCTGATATTACTAGGTTGCATCGCTTTTAACAGTGAAACGATTGACTGTGGGACTTAATTGAACTGATTTTGGACTTTGACCTTATAAATGTGATAAATGAGACAATTGGACTCCAAGAAATAACATTCTTCTTAATTTGACATGATTGCTGGAACTCAGCAATTACACTGGGCGCTGTGGTAGCGCTTTATTTAAAAATTTAGATAAATAAGTCATTTTTTACTGTGGGACCAATCCTAGCCGTTAGCGCGCGCTGAAGAAATAGAGACAGTTTCAAAAACTACATTTCATTGACTTTCTAACGGTATCAGTCCGTTTGAGTTACAACGGTTGCGTCACATATTCGTACCAACATGTATTTAGCGATATTTTTCTGATATTACTAGGTTGCATCGCTTTTAACAGTGAAACGATTGACTGTGGGACTTAATTGAACTGATTTTGGACTTTGACCTTATAAATGTGATAAATGAGACAATTGGACTCCAAGAAATAACATTCTTCTTAATTTGACATGATTGCTGGAACTCAGCAATTACACTGGGCGCTGTGGTAGCGCTTTATTTAAAAATTTAGATAAATAAGTCATTTTTTACTGTGGGACCAATCCTAGCCGTTAGCGCGCGCTGAAGAAATAGAGACAGTTTCAAAAACTACATTTCATTGACTTTCTAACGGTATCAGTCCGTTTGAGTTACAACGGTTGCGTCACATATTCGTACCAACATGTATTTAGCGATATTTTTCTGATATTACTAGGTTGCATCGCTTTTAACAGTGAAACGATTGACTGTGGGACTTAATTGAACTGATTTTGGACTTTGACCTTATAAATGTGATAAATGAGACAATTGGACTCCAAGAAATAACATTCTTCTTAATTTGACATGATTGCTGGAACTCAGCAATTACACTGGGCGCTGTGGTAGCGCTTTATTTAAAAATTTAGATAAATAAGTCATTTTTACTGTGGGACCAATCCTAGCCGTTAGCGCGCGCTGAAGAAATAGAGACAGTTTCAAAACTACATTTCATTGACTTTCTAACGGTATCAGTCCGTTTGAGTTACAACGGTTGCGTCACATATTCGTACCAACATGTATTTAGCGATATTTTTCTGATATTACTAGGTTGCATCGCTTTTAACAGTGAAACGATTGACTGTGGGACTTAATTGAACTGATTTTGGACTTTGACCTTATAAATGTGATAAATGAGACAATTGGACTCCAAGAAATAACATTCTTCTTAATTTGACATGATTGCTGGAACTCAGCAATTACACTGGGCGCTGTGGTAGCGCTTTATTTAAAAATTTAGATAAATAAGTCATTTTTTACTGTGGGACCAATCCTAGCCGTTAGCCGCGCTGAAGAAATAGAGACAGTTTCAAAACTAAATTTCATTGACTTTCTAACGGTATCAGTCCGTTTGAGTTACAACGGTTGCGTCACATATTCGTACCAACATGTATTTAGCGATATTTTTCTGATATTACTAGGTTGCATCGCTTTTAACAGTGAAACGATTGACTGTGGGACTTAATTGAACTGATTTTGGACTTTGACCTTATAAATGTGATAAATGAGACAATTGGACTCCAAGAAATAACATTCTTCTTAATTTGACATGATTGCTGGAACTCAGCAATTTCACTGGGCGCTGTGGTAGCGCTTTATTTAAAAATTTAGATAAATAAGTCAAAATTTACTGTGGGACCAATCCTAGCCGTTAGCGCGCGCTGAAGAAATAGAGACAGTTTCAAAAACTACATTTCATTGACTTTCTAACGGTATCAGTCCGTTTGAGTTACAACGGTTGCGTCACATATTCGTACCAACATGTATTTAGCGATATTTTTCTGATATTACTAGGTTGCATCGCTTTTAACAGTGAAACGATTGACTGTGGGACTTAATTGAACTGATTTTGGACTTTGACCTTATAAATGTGATAAATGAGACAATTGGACTCCAAGAAATAACATTCTTCTTAATTTGACATGATTGCTGGAACTGTTGGGACGCAAAAAATCTCAGCGTTAGCGGCGCGCTGAAGAAATAGAGACAGTTTCAAAAACTACATTTCATTGACTTTCTAACGTATCAGTCCGTTTGAGTTACAACGGTTTGCGTCACATATTCGTACCAACATGTATTTAGCGATATTTTTCTGATATTACTAGGTTGCATCGCTTTTAACAGTGAAACGATTGACTGTGGGACTTAATTGAACTGATTTTGGACTTTGACCTTATAAATGTGATAAATGAGACAATTGGACTCCAAGAAATAACATTCTTCTTAATTTGACATGATTGCTGGAACTCAGCAATTACACTGGGCGCTGTGGTAGCGCTTTATTTAAAAATTTAGATAAATAAGTCATTTTTCACTGTGGGACCAATCCTAGCGTTAGCGCGCGCTGAAGAAATAGAGACAGTTTCAAAAACTACATTTCATTGACTTTCTAACGGTATCAGTCCGTTTGAGTTACAACGGTTGCGTCACATATTCGTACCAACATGTATTTAGCGATATTTTTCTGATATTACTAGGTTGCAATGCTTTTAACAGTGAAACGATTGACTGTGCGACTTAATTGAACTAATTTTGGACTTTGACCTTATAAATGTGATAAATGACACAATTGGACTCCAAGAAATAACATTCTTCTTAATTTGACATGATTGCTGGAACCCAGCTATTACACTGGGCGCTGTGGTAGCGCCTTATTTAAAAATTTAGATAAATAAGTCATTTTTACTGTGGGACCAATCCTAGCCGTTAGCGCGCGCTGAAGAAATAGAGACAGTTTCAAAAACTACATTTCATTGACTTCTAACGTATCAGTCCGTTTGAGTTACAACGGTTGCGTCACATATTCGTACAACATGTATTTAGCGATATTTTTCTGATATTACTAGGTTGCATCGCTTTTAACAGTGAAACGATTGACTGTGGGACTTAATTGAACTGATTTTGGACTTTGACCTTATAAATGTGATAAATGAGACAATTGGACTCCAAGAAATAACATTCTTCTTAATTTGACATGATTGCTGGGCACACTGTGGGCGCCAATCTCGAGGCGTTAGCGCGCGCTGAAGAAATAGAGACAGTTTCAAAAACTACATTTCATTGACTTCTAACGTATCAGTCCGTTGAGTTACAACGGTTGCGTCACATATTCGTACCAACATGTATTTAGCGATATTTTTCTGATATTACTAGGTTGCATCGCTTTTAACAGTGAAACGATTGACTGTGGACTTAATTGAACTGATTTTGGACTTTGACTTATAAATGTGATAAATGAGACAATTGGACTCCAAGAAATAACATTCTTCTTAATTTGACATGATTGCTGGAACTCAGCAATTACACTGGGCGCTGTGGTAGCGCTTTATTTAAAAATTTAGATAAATAAGTCATTTTTACTGTGGGACCAATCCTAGCCGTTAGCGCGCGCTGAAGAAATAGAGACAGTTTCAAAAACTACATTTCATTGACTTTCTAACGGTATCAGTCCGTTTGAGTTACAACGGTTGCGTCACATATTCGTACCAACATGTATTTAGCGATATTTTTCTGATATTACTAGGTTGCATCGCTTTTAACAGTGAAACGATTGACTGTGGGACTTAATTGAACTGATTTTGGACTTTGACCTTATAAATGTGATAAATGAGACAATTGGACTCCAAGAAATAACATTCTTCTTAATTTGACATGATTGCTGGAACTCAGCAATTACACTGGGCGCTGTGGTAGCGCTTTATTTAAAAATTTAGATAAATAAGTCATTTTTACTGTGGGACCAATCCTAGCCGTTAGCGCGCTGAAGAAATAGAGACAGTTTCAAAAACTACATTTCATTGACTTTCTAACGGTATCAGTCCGTTTGAGTTACAACGGTTGCGTCACATATTCGTACCAACATGTATTTAGCGATATTTTTCTGATATTACTAGGTTGCATCGCTTTTAACAGTGAAACGATTGACTGTGGGACTTAATTGAACTGATTTTGGACTTTGACCTTATAAATGTGATAAATGAGACAATTGGACTCCAAGAAATAACATTCTTCTTAATTTGACATGATTGCTGGAACTCAGCAATTACACTGGGCGCTGTGTAGCGCTTTATTTAAAAATTTAGATAAATAAGTCATTTTTACTGTGGGACCAATCCTAGCCGTTAGCGCGCGCTGAAGAAATAGAGACAGTTTCAAAAACTACATTTCATTGACTTTCTAACGGTATCAGTCCGTTTGAGTTACAACGGTTGCGTCACATATTCGTACCAACATGTATTTAGCGATATTTTTCTGATATTACTAGGTTGCATCGCTTTTAACAGTGAAACGATTGACTGTGGGACTTAATTGAACTGATTTTGGACTTTGACCTTATAAATGTGATAAATGAGACAATTGGACTCCAAGAAATAACATTCTTCTTAATTTGACATGATTGCTGGAACTCAGCAATTACACTGGGCGCTGTGGTAGCGCTTTATTTAAAAATTTAGATAAATAAGTCATTTTTACTGTGGGACCAATCCTAGCCGTTAGCGCGCGCTGAAGAAATAGAGACAGTTTCAAAAACTACATTTCATTGACTTTCTAACGGTATCAGTCCGTTTGAGTTACAACGGTTGCGTCACATATTCGTACCAACATGTATTTAGCGATATTTTTCTGATATTACTAGGTTGCATCGCTTTTAACAGTGAAACGATTGACTGTGGGACTTAATTGAACTGATTTTGGACTTTGACCTTATAAATGTGATAAATGAGACAATTGGACTCCAAGAAATAACATTCTTCTTAATTTGACATGATTGCTGGAACTCAGCAATTACACTGGGCGCTGTGGTAGCGCTTTATTTAAAAATTTAGATAAATAAGTCATTTTTACTGTGGGACCAATCCTAGCCGTTAGCGCGCGCTGAAGAAATAGAGACAGTTTCAAAAACTACATTTCATTGACTTTCTAACGGTATCAGTCCGTTTGAGTTACAACGGTTGCGTCACATATTCGTACCAACATGTATTTAGCGATATTTTTCTGATATTACTAGGTTGCATCGCTTTTAACAGTGAAACGATTGACTGTGGGACTTAATTGAACTGATTTTGGACTTTGACCTTATAAATGTGATAAATGAGACAATTGGACTCCAAGAAATAACATTCTTCTTAATTTGACATGATTGCTGGAACTCAGCAATTACACTGGGCGCTGTGGTAGCGCTTTATTTAAAAATTTAGATAAATAAGTCATTTTTACTGTGGGACCAATCCTAGCCGTTAGCGCGCGCTGAAGAAATAGAGACAGTTTCAAAAACTACATTTCATTGACTTTCTAACGGTATCAGTCCGTTTGAGTTACAACGGTTGCGTCACATATTCGTACCAACATGTATTTAGCGATATTTTTCTGATATTACTAGGTTGCATCGCTTTTAACAGTGAAACGATTGACTGTGGGACTTAATTGAACTGATTTTGGACTTTGACCTTATAAATGTGATAAATGAGACAATTGGACTCCAAGAAATAACATTCTTCTTAATTTGACATGATTGCTGGACACTGTGGGACCAATCCTAGCGTTAGCGCGCGCTGAAGAAATAGAGACAGTTTCAAAAACTACATTTCATTGACTTTCTAACGGTATCAGTCCGTTTGAGTTACAACGGTTGCGTCACATATTCGTACCAACATGTATTTAGCGATATTTTTCTGATATTACTAGGTTGCATCGCTTTTAACAGTGAAACGATTGACTGTGGGACTTAATTGAACTGATTTTGGACTTTGACCTTATAAATGTGATAAATGAGACAATTGGACTCCAAGAAATAACATTCTTCTTAATTTGACATGATTGCTGGAACTCAGCAATTACACTGGGCGCTGTGGTAGCGCTTTATTTAAAAATTTAGATAAATAAGTCATTTTTACTGTGGGACCAATCCTAGCCGTTAGCGCGCGCTGAAGAAATAGAGACAGTTTCAAAAACTACATTTCATTGACTTTCTAACGGTATCAGTCCGTTTGAGTTACAACGGTTGCGTCACATATTCGTACCAACATGTATTTAGCGATATTTTTCTGATATTACTAGGTTGCATCGCTTTTAACAGTGAAACGATTGACTGTGGGACTTAATTGAACTGATTTTGGACTTTGACCTTATAAATGTGATAAATGAGACAATTGGACTCCAAAATAACATTCTTCTTAATTTGACATGATTTGGAACTCAGAACACTGCTGTGGTAGCGCAAGTCTCAGGCCTGTTAGCGCGCGCTGAAGAAATAGAGACAGTTTCAAAAACTACATTTCATTGACTTTCTAACGGTATCAGTCCGTTTGAGTTACAACGGTTGCGTCACATATTCGTACCAACATGTATTTAGCGATATTTTTCTGATATTACTAGGTTGCATCGCTTTTAACAGTGAAACGATTGACTGTGGGACTTAATTGAACTGATTTTGGACTTTGACCTTATAAATGTGATAAATGAGACAATTGGACTCCAAGAAATAACATTCTTCTTAATTTGACATGATTGCTGGAACTCAGCAATTACACTGGGCGCTGTGGTAGCGCTTTATTTAAAAATTTAGATAAATAAGTCATTTTTACTGTGGGACCAATCCTAGCCGTTAGCGCGCGCTGAAGAAATAGAGACAGTTTCAAAAACTACATTTCATTGACTTTCTAACGGTATCAGTCCGTTTGAGTTACAACGGTTGCGTCACATATTCGTACCAACATGTATTTAGCGATATTTTTCTGATATTACTAGGTTGCATCGCTTTTAACAGTGAAACGATTGACTGTGGGACTTAATTGAACTGATTTTGGACTTTGACCTTATAAATGTGATAAATGAGACAATTGGACTCCAAGAAATAACATTCTTCTTAATTTGACATGATTGCTGGATTACACTGCTGTGGTAGCGCAATTCTTTTCAGGCTAGGTTAGCGCGCGCTGAAGAAATAGAGACAGTTTCAAAAAACTACATTTCATTGACTTTCTAACGGTATCAGTCCGTTTGAGTTACAACGGTTGCGTCACATATTCGTACCAACATGTATTTAGCGATATTTTTCTGATATTACTAGGTTGCATCGCTTTTAACAGTGAAACGATTGACTGTGGGACTTAATTGAACTGATTTTGGACTTTGACCTTATAAATGTGATAAATGAGACAATTGGACTCCAAGAAATAACATTCTTCTTAATTTGACATGATTGCTGGAACTCAGCAATTACACTGGGCGCTGTGGTAGCGCTTTATTTAAAAATTTAGATAAATAAGTCATTTTTACTGTGGGACCAATCCTAGCGTTAGCGCGCGCTGAAGAAATAGAGACAGTTTCAAAAACTACATTTCATTGACTTTCTAACGGTATCAGTCCGTTTGAGTTACAACGGTTGCGTCACATATTCGTACCAACATGTATTTAGCGATATTTTTCTGATATTACTAGGTTGCATCGCTTTTAACAGTGAAACGATTGACTGTGGGACTTAATTGAACTGATTTTGGACTTTGACCTTATAAATGTGATAAATGAGACAATTGGACTCCAAGAAATAACATTCTTCTTAATTTGACATGATTGCTGGAACTGTGGGGTAGCGCAATTCAGGCGTTAGCGCGCGCTGAAGAAATAGAGACAGTTTCAAAAACTACATTTCATTGACTTTCTAACGGTATCAGTCCGTTTGAGTTACAACGGTTGCGTCACATATTCGTACCAACATGTATTTAGCGATATTTTTCTGATATTACTAGGTTGCATCGCTTTTAACAGTGAAACGATTGACTGTGGGACTTAATTGAACTGATTTTGGACTTTGACCTTATAAATGTGATAAATGAGACAATTGGACTCCAAGAAATAACATTCTTCTTAATTTGACATGATTGCTGGAACTCAGCAATTACACTGGGCGCTGTGGTAGCGCTTTATTTAAAAATTTAGATAAATAAGTCATTTTTACTGTGGGACCAATCCTAGCGTTAGCGCGCGCTGAAGAAATAGAGACAGTTTCAAAAACTACATTTCATTGACTTTCTAACGGTATCAGTCCGTTTGAGTTACAACGGTTGCGTCACATATTCGTACCAACATGTATTTAGCGATATTTTTCTGATATTACTAGGTTGCATCGCTTTTAACAGTGAAACGATTGACTGTGGGACTTAATTGAACTGATTTTGGACTTTGACCTTATAAATGTGATAAATGAGACAATTGGACTCCAAGAAATAACATTCTTCTTAATTTGACATGATTGCTGGAACTGTGGGCCAATCTAGGCGTTAGCGCGCGCTGAAGAAATAGAGACAGTTTCAAAAACTACATTTCATTGACTTTCTAACGGTATCAGTCCGTTTGAGTTACAACGGTTGCGTCACATATTCGTACCAACATGTATTTAGCGATATTTTTCTGATATTACTAGGTTGCATCGCTTTTAACAGTGAAACGATTGACTGTGGGACTTAATTGAACTGATTTTGGACTTTGACCTTATAAATGTGATAAATGAGACAATTGGACTCCAAGAAATAACATTCTTCTTAATTTGACATGATTGCTGGAACTCAGCAATTACACTGGGCGCTGTGGTAGCGCTTTATTTAAAAATTTAGATAAATAAGTCATTTTTACTGTGGGACCAATCCTAGCGTTAGCGCGCGCTGAAGAAATAGAGACAGTTTCAAAAACTACATTTCATTGACTTTCTAACGGTATCAGTCCGTTTGAGTTACAACGGTTGCGTCACATATTCGTACCAACATGTATTTAGCGATATTTTTCTGATATTACTAGGTTGCATCGCTTTTAACAGTGAAACGATTGACTGTGGGACTTAATTGAACTGATTTTGGACTTTGACCTTATAAATGTGATAAATGAGACAATTGGACTCCAAGAAATAACATTCTTCTTAATTTGACATGATTGCTGGAACTCAGCAATTACACTGGGCGCTGTGGTAGCGCTTTATTTAAAAATTTAGATAAATAAGTCATTTTTACTGTGGGACCAATCCTAGCCGTTAGCGCGCGCTGAAGAAATAGAGACAGTTTCAAAAACTACATTTCATTGACTTTCTAACGGTATCAGTCCGTTTGAGTTACAACGGTTGCGTCACATATTCGTACCAACATGTATTTAGCGATATTTTTCTGATATTACTAGGTTGCATCGCTTTTAACAGTGAAACGATTGACTGTGGGACTTAATTGAACTGATTTTGGACTTTGACCTTATAAATGTGATAAATGAGACAATTGGACTCCAAGAAATAACATTCTTCTTAATTTGACATGATTGCTGGAACTCAGCAATTACACTGGGCGCTGTGGTAGCGCTTTATTTAAAAATTTAGATAAATAAGTCATTTTTACTGTGGGACCAATCCTAGCCGTTAGCGCGCTGAAGAAATAGAGACAGTTTCAAAAACTACATTTCATTGACTTTCTAACGGTATCAGTCCGTTTGAGTTACAACGGTTGCGTCACATATTCGTACCAACATGTATTTAGCGATATTTTTCTGATATTACTAGGTTGCATCGCTTTTAACAGTGAAACGATTGACTGTGGGACTTAATTGAACTGATTTTGGACTTTGACCTTATAAATGTGATAAATGAGACAATTGGACTCCAAGAAATAACATTCTTCTTAATTTGACATGATTGCTGGAACTCAGCAATTACACTGGGCGCTGTGGTAGCGCTTTATTTAAAAATTTAGATAAATAAGTCATTTTTCACTGTGGGACCAATCCTAGCCGTTAGCGCGCGCTGAAGAAATAGAGACAGTTTCAAAAACTACATTTCATTGACTTTCTAACGGTATCAGTCCGTTTGAGTTACAACGGTTGCGTCACATATTCGTACCAACATGTATTTAGCGATATTTTTCTGATATTACTAGGTTGCATCGCTTTTAACAGTGAAACGATTGACTGTGGGACTTAATTGAACTGATTTTGGACTTTGACCTTATAAATGTGATAAATGAGACAATTGGACTCCAAGAAATAACATTCTTCTTAATTTGACATGATTGCTGGAACTCAGCAATTACACTGGGCGCTGTGGTAGCGCTTTATTTAAAAATTTAGATAAATAAGTCATTTTTACTGTGGGACCAATCCTAGCCGTTAGCGCGCTGAAGAAATAGAGACAGTTTCAAAAACTACATTTCATTGACTTTCTAACGGTATCAGTCCGTTTGAGTTACAACGGTTGCGTCACATATTCGTACCAACATGTATTTAGCGATATTTTTCTGATATTACTAGGTTGCATCGCTTTTAACAGTGAAACGATTGACTGTGGGACTTAATTGAACTGATTTTGGACTTTGACCTTATAAATGTGATAAATGAGACAATTGGACTCCAAGAAATAACATTCTTCTTAATTTGACATGATTGCTGGAACTCAGCAATTACACTGGGCGCTGTGGTAGCGCTTTATTTAAAAATTTAGATAAATAAGTCATTTTTACTGTGGGACCAATCCTAGCCGTTAGCGCGCGCTGAAGAAATAGAGACAGTTTCAAAAACTACATTTCATTGACTTTCTAACGGTATCAGTCCGTTTGAGTTACAACGGTTGCGTCACATATTCGTACCAACATGTATTTAGCGATATTTTTCTGATATTACTAGGTTGCATCGCTTTTAACAGTGAAACGATTGACTGTGGGACTTAATTGAACTGATTTTGGACTTTGACCTTATAAATGTGATAAATGAGACAATTGGACTCCAAGAAATAACATTCTTCTTAATTTGACATGATTGCTGGAACTCAGCAATTACACTGGGCGCTGTGGTAGCGCTTTATTTAAAAATTTAGATAAATAAGTCATTTTTACTGTGGGACCAATCCTAGCCGTTAGCGCGCGCTGAAGAAATAGAGACAGTTTCAAAAACTACATTTCATTGACTTTCTAACGGTATCAGTCCGTTTGAGTTACAACGGTTGCGTCACATATTCGTACCAACATGTATTTAGCGATATTTTTCTGATATTACTAGGTTGCATCGCTTTTAACAGTGAAACGATTGACTGTGGGACTTAATTGAACTGATTTTGGACTTTGACCTTATAAATGTGATAAATGAGACAATTGGACTCCAAGAAATAACATTCTTCTTAATTTGACATGATTGCTGGAACTCAGCAATTACACTGGGCGCTGTGGTAGCGCTTTATTTAAAAATTTAGATAAATAAGTCATTTTTACTGTGGGACCAATCCTAGCCGTTAGCGCGCTGAAGAAATAGAGACAGTTTCAAAAACTACATTTCATTGACTTTCTAACGGTATCAGTCCGTTTGAGTTACAACGGTTGCGTCACATATTCGTACCAACATGTATTTAGCGATATTTTTCTGATATTACTAGGTTGCATCGCTTTTAACAGTGAAACGATTGACTGTGGGACTTAATTGAACTGATTTTGGACTTTGACCTTATAAATGTGATAAATGAGACAATTGGACTCCAAGAAATAACATTCTTTTAATTTGACATGATTGCTGGAACTGTGGGACCAATCTAGCGTTAGCGCGCGCTGAAGAAATAGAGACAGTTTCAAAAACTACATTTCATTGACTTTCTAACGGTATCAGTCCGTTTGAGTTACAACGGTTGCGTCACATATTCGTACCAACATGTATTTAGCGATATTTTTCTGATATTACTAGGTTGCATCGCTTTTAACAGTGAAACGATTGACTGTGGGACTTAATTGAACTGATTTTGGACTTTGACCTTATAAATGTGATAAATGAGACAATTGGACTCCAAGAAATAACATTCTTCTTAATTTGACATGATTGCTGGAACTCAGCAATTACACTGGGCGCTGTGGTAGCGCTTTATTTAAAAATTTAGATAAATAAGTCATTTTTACTGTGGGACCAATCCTAGCCGTTAGCGCGCGCTGAAGAAATAGAGACAGTTTCAAAAACTACATTTCATTGACTTTCTAACGGTATCAGTCCGTTTGAGTTACAACGGTTGCGTCACATATTCGTACCAACATGTATTTAGCGATATTTTTCTGATATTACTAGGTTGCATCGCTTTTAACAGTGAAACGATTGACTGTGGGACTTAATTGAACTGATTTTGGACTTTGACCTTATAAATGTGATAAATGAGACAATTGGACTCCAAGAAATAACATTCTTCTTAATTTGACATGATTGCTGGAACTCAGCAATTACACTGGGCGCTGTGGTAGCGCTTTATTTAAAAATTTAGATAAATAAGTCATTTTTACTGTGGGACCAATCCTAGCCGTTAGCGCGCGCTGAAGAAATAGAGACAGTTTCAAAAACTACATTTCATTGACTTTCTAACGGTATCAGTCCGTTTGAGTTACAACGGTTGCGTCACATATTCGTACCAACATGTATTTAGCGATATTTTTCTGATATTACTAGGTTGCATCGCTTTTAACAGTGAAACGATTGACTGTGGGACTTAATTGAACTGATTTTGGACTTTGACCTTATAAATGTGATAAATGAGACAATTGGACTCCAAGAAATAACATTCTTCTTAATTTGACATGATTGCTGGAACTCAGCAATTACACTGGGCGCTGTGGTAGCGCTTTATTTAAAAATTTAGATAAATAAGTCATTTTTACTGTGGGACCAATCCTAGCCGTTAGCGCGCGCTGAAGAAATAGAGACAGTTTCAAAAACTACATTTCATTGACTTTCTAACGGTATCAGTCCGTTTGAGTTACAACGGTTGCGTCACATATTCGTACCAACATGTATTTAGCGATATTTTTCTGATATTACTAGGTTGCATCGCTTTTAACAGTGAAACGATTGACTGTGGGACTTAATTGAACTGATTTTGGACTTTGACCTTATAAATGTGATAAATGAGACAATTGGACTCCAAGAAATAACATTCTTCTTAATTTGACATGATTGCTGGAACTCAGCAATTACACTGGGCGCTGTGGTAGCGCTTTATTTAAAAATTTAGATAAATAAGTCATTTTTACTGTGGGACCAATCCTAGCCGTTAGCGCGCGCTGAAGAAATAGAGACAGTTTCAAAAACTACATTTCATTGACTTTCTAACGGTATCAGTCCGTTTGAGTTACAACGGTTGCGTCACATATTCGTACCAACATGTATTTAGCGATATTTTTCTGATATTACTAGGTTGCATCGCTTTTAACAGTGAAACGATTGACTGTGGGACTTAATTGAACTGATTTTGGACTTTGACCTTATAAATGTGATAAATGAGACAATTGGACTCCAAGAAATAACATTCTTCTTAATTTGACATGATTGCTGGAACTCAGCAATTACACTGGGCGCTGTGGTAGCGCTTTATTTAAAAATTTAGATAAATAAGTCATTTTTACTGTGGGACCAATCCTAGCCGTTAGCGCGCGCTGAAGAAATAGAGACAGTTTCAAAAACTACATTTCATTGACTTTCTAACGGTATCAGTCCGTTTGAGTTACAACGGTTGCGTCACATATTCGTACCAACATGTATTTAGCGATATTTTTCTGATATTACTAGGTTGCATCGCTTTTAACAGTGAAACGATTGACTGTGGGACTTAATTGAACTGATTTTGGACTTTGACCTTATAAATGTGATAAATGAGACAATTGGACTCCAAGAAATAACATTCTTCTTAATTTGACATGATTGCTGGAACTCAGCAATTACACTGGGCGCTGTGGTAGCGCTTTATTTAAAAATTTAGATAAATAAGTCATTTTTACTGTGGGACCAATCCTAGCCGTTAGCGCGCGCTGAAGAAATAGAGACAGTTTCAAAAACTACATTTCATTGACTTTCTAACGGTATCAGTCCGTTTGAGTTACAACGGTTGCGTCACATATTCGTACCAACATGTATTTAGCGATATTTTTCTGATATTACTAGGTTGCATCGCTTTTAACAGTGAAACGATTGACTGTGGGACTTAATTGAACTGATTTTGGACTTTGACCTTATAAATGTGATAAATGAGACAATTGGACTCCAAGAAATAACATTCTTCTTAATTTGACATGATTGCTGGAACTCAGCAATTACACTGGGCGCTGTGGTAGCGCTTTATTTAAAAATTTAGATAAATAAGTCATTTTTACTGTGGGACCAATCCTAGCCGTTAGCGCGCGCTGAAGAAATAGAGACAGTTTCAAAAACTACATTTCATTGACTTTCTAACGGTATCAGTCCGTTTGAGTTACAACGGTTGCGTCACATATTCGTACCAACATGTATTTAGCGATATTTTTCTGATATTACTAGGTTGCATCGCTTTTAACAGTGAAACGATTGACTGTGGGACTTAATTGAACTGATTTTGGACTTTGACCTTATAAATGTGATAAATGAGACAATTGGACTCCAAGAAATAACATTCTTCTTAATTTGACATGATTGCTGGAACTCAGCAATTACACTGGGCGCTGTGGTAGCGCTTTATTTAAAAATTTAGATAAATAAGTCATTTTTACTGTGGGACCAATCCTAGCCGTTAGCGCGCGCTGAAGAAATAGAGACAGTTTCAAAAACTACATTTCATTGACTTTCTAACGGTATCAGTCCGTTTGAGTTACAACGGTTGCGTCACATATTCGTACCAACATGTATTTAGCGATATTTTTCTGATATTACTAGGTTGCATCGCTTTTAACAGTGAAACGATTGACTGTGGGACTTAATTGAACTGATTTTGGACTTTGACCTTATAAATGTGATAAATGAGACAATTGGACTCCAAGAAATAACATTCTTCTTAATTTGACATGATTGCTGGAACTCAGCAATTACACTGGGCGCTGTGGTAGCGCTTTATTTAAAAATTTAGATAAATAAGTCATTTTTACTGTGGGACCAATCCTAGCCGTTAGCGCGCGCTGAAGAAATAGAGACAGTTTCAAAAACTACATTTCATTGACTTTCTAACGGTATCAGTCCGTTTGAGTTACAACGGTTGCGTCACATATTCGTACCAACATGTATTTAGCGATATTTTTCTGATATTACTAGGTTGCATCGCTTTTAACAGTGAAACGATTGACTGTGGGACTTAATTGAACTGATTTTGGACTTTGACCTTATAAATGTGATAAATGAGACAATTGGACTCCAAGAAATAACATTCTTCTTAATTTGACATGATTGCTGGAACTCAGCAATTACACTGGGCGCTGTGGTAGCGCTTTATTTAAAAATTTAGATAAATAAGTCATTTTTTACTGTGGGACCAATCCTAGCCGTTAGCGCGCGCTGAAGAAATAGAGACAGTTTCAAAAACTACATTTCATTGACTTTCTAACGGTATCAGTCCGTTTGAGTTACAACGGTTGCGTCACATATTCGTACCAACATGTATTTAGCGATATTTTTCTGATATTACTAGGTTGCATCGCTTTTAACAGTGAAACGATTGACTGTGGGACTTAATTGAACTGATTTTGGACTTTGACCTTATAAATGTGATAAATGAGACAATTGGACTCCAAGAAATAACATTCTTCTTAATTTGACATGATTGCTGGAACTCAGCAATTACACTGGGCGCTGTGGTAGCGCTTTATTTAAAAATTTAGATAAATAAGTCATTTTTACTGTGGGACCAATCCTAGCCGTTAGCGCGCGCTGAAGAAATAGAGACAGTTTCAAAAACTACATTTCATTGACTTTCTAACGGTATCAGTCCGTTTGAGTTACAACGGTTGCGTCACATATTCGTACCAACATGTATTTAGCGATATTTTTCTGATATTACTAGGTTGCATCGCTTTTAACAGTGAAACGATTGACTGTGGGACTTAATTGAACTGATTTTGGACTTTGACCTTATAAATGTGATAAATGAGACAATTGGACTCCAAGAAATAACATTCTTCTTAATTTGACATGATTGCTGGAACTCAGCAATTACACTGGGCGCTGTGGTAGCGCTTTATTTAAAAATTTAGATAAATAAGTCATTTTTACTGTGGGACCAATCCTAGCCGTTAGCGCGCGCTGAAGAAATAGAGACAGTTTCAAAAACTACATTTCATTGACTTTCTAACGGTATCAGTCCGTTTGAGTTACAACGGTTGCGTCACATATTCGTACCAACATGTATTTAGCGATATTTTTCTGATATTACTAGGTTGCATCGCTTTTAACAGTGAAACGATTGACTGTGGGACTTAATTGAACTGATTTTGGACTTTGACCTTATAAATGTGATAAATGAGACAATTGGACTCCAAGAAATAACATTCTTCTTAATTTGACATGATTGCTGGAACTCAGCAATTACACTGGGCGCTGTGGTAGCGCTTTATTTAAAAATTTAGATAAATAAGTCATTTTTACTGTGGGACCAATCCTAGCCGTTAGCGCGCGCTGAAGAAATAGAGACAGTTTCAAAAACTACATTTCATTGACTTTCTAACGGTATCAGTCCGTTTGAGTTACAACGGTTGCGTCACATATTCGTACCAACATGTATTTAGCGATATTTTTCTGATATTACTAGGTTGCATCGCTTTTAACAGTGAAACGATTGACTGTGGGACTTAATTGAACTGATTTTGGACTTTGACCTTATAAATGTGATAAATGAGACAATTGGACTCCAAGAAATAACATTCTTCTTAATTTGACATGATTGCTGGAACTCAGCATTACACTGGGCGCTGTGGTAGCGCTTTATTTAAAAATTTAGATAAATAAGTCATTTTTTCACTGTGGGACCAATCCTAGCCGTTAGCGCGCGCTGAAGAAATAGAGACAGTTTCAAAAACTACATTTCATTGACTTTCTAACGGTATCAGTCCGTTTGAGTTACAACGGTTGCGTCACATATTCGTACACATGTATTTAGCGATATTTTTCTGATATTACTAGGTTGCATCGCTTTTAACAGTGAAACGATTGACTGTGGGACTTAATTGAACTGATTTTGGACTTTGACCTTATAAATGTGATTTGCACTGGCAATTACACTGCGCTGTGGTAGCGCTTTATTTAAAATTTAGATAAATAAGTCATTTTTTACTGTGGGACCAATCCTAGCCGTTAGCGCGCTGAAGAAATAGAGACAGTTTCAAAAACTACATTTCATTGACTTTAACGGTATCAGTCCGTTTGAGTTACAACGGTTGCGTCACATATTCGTACCAACATGTATTTAGCGATATTTTCTGATATTACTAGGTTGCATCGCTTTTAACAGTGAAACGATTGACTGTGGGACTTAATTGAACTGATTTTGGACTTTGACCTTATAAATGTGATAAATGAGACAATTGGACTCCAAGAAATAACATTCTTCTTAATTTGACATGATTGCTGGAACTCAGCAATTACACTGGGCGCTGTGGTAGCGCTTTATTTAAAAATTTAGATAAATAAGTCATTTTTTACTGTGGGACCAATCCTAGCCGTTAGCGCGCGCTGAAGAAATAGAGACAGTTTCAAAAACTACATTTCATTGACTTTCTAACGGTATCAGTCCGTTTGAGTTACAACGGTTGCGTCACATATTCGTACCAACATGTATTTAGCGATATTTTTCTGATATTACTAGGTTGCATCGCTTTTAACAGTGAAACGATTGACTGTGGGACTTAATTGAACTGATTTTGGACTTTGACCTTATAAATGTGATAAATGAGACAATTGGACTCCAAGAAATAACATTCTTCTTAATTTGACATGATTGCTGGAACTCAGCAATTACACTGGCGCTGTGGTAGCGCTTTATTTAAAAATTTAGATAAATAAGTCATTTTTTACTGTGGGACCAATCCTAGCCGTTAGCGCGCGCTGAAGAAATAGAGACAGTTTCAAAAACTACATTTCATTGACTTTCTAACGGTATCAGTCCGTTTGAGTTACAACGGTTGCGTCACATATTCGTACCAACATGTATTTAGCGATATTTTTCTGATATTACTAGGTTGCATCGCTTTTAACAGTGAAACGATTGACTGTGGGACTTAATTGAACTGATTTTGGACTTTGACCTTATAAATGTGATAAATGAGACAATTGGACTCCAAGAAATAACATTCTTCTTAATTTGACATGATTGCTGGAACTCAGCAATTACACTGGGCGCTGTGGTAGCGCTTTATTTAAAAATTTAGATAAATAAGTCATTTTTACTGTGGGACCAATCCTAGCCGTTAGCGCGCGCTGAAGAAATAGAGACAGTTTCAAAAACTACATTTCATTGACTTTCTAACGGTATCAGTCCGTTTGAGTTACAACGGTTGCGTCACATATTCGTACCAACATGTATTTAGCGATATTTTTGATATTACTAGGTTGCATCGCTTTTAACAGTGAAACGATTGACTGTGGGACTTAATTGAACTGATTTTGGACTTTGACCTTATAAATGTGATAAATGAGAAATTGGACTCCAAGAAATAACATTCTTCTTAATTTGACATGATTGCTGGAACTCAGCAATTACACTGGGCGCTGTGGTAGCGCTTTATTT